>CANXYI010763551.1:0-13949 GCA_948208565.1 Hura crepitans | reverse complement strand
TCAATTTTTACCTTGGTTTAACATTTTTCTCTCCCTTGTAGGTTTTAACCTATTTAGTCCTTTTGTAGTTCTAATCTTTCTTTTCAACTTTGCTACCTTCCTATCCTCTCAATTGGACCCTAATTATATACCTAAACCATCACTTCTACATTGTAAGTCATGATATGAAAATTTATTAGCATCCATGCACATAAACACGTATTTTCATAACCAAGTCCACGAAATTAGAATACACATACCTTTCTTTAGCTTTAGCCCACTTGCTTAGTTCCATTCCAACATCATTCCACCTCACATTTCATTAACTCCATCATTGGTTTCCTCACTAAATATCCATTAAAATAACATTAATCACATGTATATTACTTAATTCACTAACTAGTCACCTATAACTTTCAAGTAACTACATAAATTGCATAATTAATAAACCAACTTACCACTCCTTAATTGCTCTCAATCATTCTTTTTCTACCTCATTTCTTCCTAATTGCATCTTCCTCCATATATCTTTGTAGACTTAATAACCTATCTTGACATGGCTTTTCATTTTAGTGTGAAATGGTAAAGAAATTAAAAGAAATTTAGGGCATGTGTGATTCGGCCAAGGGAGGGGAGAAGAAGGCTGATTTTTAGGCTGAATACTTATAAATATTATATTATTATTTAGGTAATTATACATAGGATGGATGTCTAGGATTGAAAGTTGGCATTTACACATGGATGGCTAAGATTATCCCATGCATAATTTATTTAAAATTATCATTTAATTATTCTTATGTCACCAATTCCCCTTTCCACTTGGATGGCTATGATCTCTCCATATCTCCACTTAGTCCAAGGGCTAAAAATGCTCCCTACACAATTTCCACCATATTTTTCATAAATAAGCATTTAATTGAATTTATTCCCTTAATTTTTTTTTTCAGAGCTCCCATCTTCAAAAAATTCCAACACCATGATTTTTGAATTCCTTATAATTTTTGACCATCAAGAGGTGTCACTTTTGAAATTTTTTGAGTTCGTTTCTGAAATTTTCCATTTAGCTCTAAATGGTTTATTAGTCACATTACATCGTAAATCTAGATTTTATTTTCAATTTTTAATCCCTTATATGACCTCAAATTCTTCTCAAATTTCACCACAATTCATCTTATATTTAATACTAATTTATAGTCTGATAATCTCACATTAGGCTCGGGATGCACTATTTATAATCCTGTGTCACTATTCATCGAGATCGTGTCCCAAACCTTATTCTTTCCACATTTTCATATATTCTACAAACCACATTCCTATTGGCTACCCTTTTACACTTAGCCTACTTATCTTAGACTTCCAAATTTACATTTTCAATTTTGCCTTTGACCTTTTCCATGAAATTACCATTTTTCCTTTCGATCATTTTTTGCTCCATAGTTCACACCAACTAACTCTACACCATCTGTACATCCATTCCATTTTCCAATTTTTCTTCTAATTCCCATTCTATCCTTGTAAAAATTGGACTAGAAGTCGAGCTGTGACAATATGTGTCCAACACATAACTATTTTCTCACTTCTAAGAACTATTCTTAGATTTTGAAGCCAGTTCAGTTAATTTGTTGGCATCAAGAATTTTTATGCAAATTCAGGTTAGATGAACTCATAATGTAGATATACTAAAATGTCAAGAATGAGAAACATGTTAGTGTATGATCAAGTACATGAATGCATTTTATAAGATCTTTTATGAAATCCATACGTGCACCCACTATTTTAATGCGAACCAAAAGTCCTTACATTGATATGAGAAAACCTAATGGTTTTTTTAGTGAGATAGCACCCGTTTCTCATTAAGGTTAAACCTTGGATTTTCCTAATAAGCCTAACCCATAATAGAAATGGTAGGCATCTCATGCTAATTGTATTTTTATGCAATTACTGATCATTAGATCACTAACTCTTGGTGTATGTATATCTCATACAAATTTCTCCTATCTACCTCTAGACCCATTAACCTTCCCAGAAAATTAATGGATTATCTAAGATGAACCCAGTAGTATAGCCTTAACATATTTGACATAGCGTGGGCTTGGGTTTGCCCAACAATCCAACACTACGAAGAACTTTGGTTAAAACTATATTAATAGAAGGCTTGCAAGTCTTAGTATTTATTTTGAGGGATTTCTTCAATTTTTGTTTCATTAAGGGTGGGCTTGGGTTTACCCAACAACCTAATGCTAAGAAGAACTCTAGTTAAAACTATATTAATAGAAGGCTTACAAGTCTTAGTATTTATTTTGCGGGACTTCTTCCATTTTAGTCTCATCAGGGTTGTATACTTTGGTATGCTCATGCCAAGGGTTGCATACTTTGGTATGCTCATGATAGTTTAATCTCATTAAATTCATGATTTAGTTATGGACTTTTACTACATTGATTTTCTTAAGCCAAAGAAAACCAATTTGGGCCGAACCCTAGGTAGTATGCATGACTATAAACCTAAAAAGAAATAAAAGAATAATTTTAGCTATTTCTTAGTCCTTCTTAGTAGGCCTTTTTCTCGATTTGCTCCTTGCATTTCTTCTTCTTTTTCTATCCCTATGTAATCTAATTACATATCAAATAATTTAGAATACCTTACATGTAGATAAGAAGAGAATTACTAACAAAAATGAGAAAAAGGCTAAGACATGTAGACTTAATTTCACCAAAATATAAAATTCATGCAATATAGATCAATCTCATTGGTCTTTGATCATAATTAGTCATCATGCCATACATACATCCTTAACATGAATTTCTAAAGTATCATAGGCTTAGACCTTGAAAATTTTGATTACAATTGATTACTAGAATTATAACACTTATAAAACTAGTTTTGGCTCAACACTATGCACTAATTGGATTTTCTTGCCTATTTTATTGAGAATTAATCACATTAATAATGTAATTTAATTATTTAATCCCATAAAAATATTAAATTATATCTCTCCATTTTATAGAGGTCTAAACTCATTAGAATTCAAAGTACTCAAATTATTTATGGCAAGAAGCACACAAAAATCAAATTTTGTGGGAGGATATATGCATAAGCTATAGCTGATTATTCTAATATGTATTTGATAACTCATATCCATATTAGATAAAAAAAATTCCTAATCCAATTAATTAAATTAAAACCTTAATCATATTAGAAATTAAATCAATTTAGGATTAGAATCAAATTTCTAATAAAATTATCAATTTTATGTGGAAATTTCGGCTATCTATGTCATCATCATAAAAGATCTAAAATGTGATTTAATTCATTAAACTTAATTTAATTCAATTAATTTCATGATGATATATAAAATATATTTCCAGAATTTTAAAATCCAATCTTGTTGAATTTTAATCTAACTAAAAATCTTTAAATGGTAAATCACTAAAAATCAAATTCAAAGTGAACCGTAAAACCATTTGCAAATTGAACCATAGAATTGATCCAAACCACTTTGGATCAGTTCTAAAAGCCATTAGAGACCTTTTAGACCTATAATGATCAATTTTATCAAATAACATTTGCCCTCTAAATCATGAAACCCATGGCAAACGAAATGGACAAAATTGAGCACTACACTGTTAAAAAACGTAACAATCTTTACTATCAAGCAAGTTTATGAATCTCATTCATATGAAAATATTTTTACCACTAAAATAAATTCAATTAAAATCCTAAAAATCATAGATTTATGATATATAAGTTCTATAATTATTGTAAATCAATTGAATCAATAAGCATAATACTTTTGAACCAACCGATTTGACACCACTTCAAAATTGACTAGTTTGGTTTAATCATTTTTCAAATTCTTCAATTTTAATTTTCATGCATATATAACCAGAATTAAAATCATATTTTAAATCAACATATATCAGTTCAAATTACTAAAATAGAAATTGAACAAAAAATTTCATGAAAATCAAGATTGAAGACCTTTCTTATGTGCATAGGAGGCTCCTTAATTCGAATCGATTTGACATGCATAAATCACATATTCTAATTTTAATTAAAGTCAAATTATATTTAATCATATTAAATTAATTTTAAATAGCAAAGATTAAAATCATAAGCCACCAAAAAATCAAAAATTCATAATATCACGTATTATGTTTAATCAACCATAATTATAATTTTCAATAATTTTGATTCTTTTGAAACTTGGCTTTGATACCAAAGTTGGTTTTCTAGAGATGTGCATAATGGAATTTTAAATTTTTTAGAGAAAACCAAGCAAAGATAATAGATCCAAAAGTATCAAAATTAGTTATTAACTGATAAATTAGCAGTGTAAAGAATAATTACTGTTAATAACTTGAAACCAAAATTCCTTTTACAGTGCTCTTCTAACTAGGTTGTGAGACCATAGTGATCCAATCAGGGAATACCTCCAAGGTATCCATACAAGAAAGAGAGGAGAAGGGTGATGTGAATTGCTAGGTGATAGTAAACAATTCACATAGATAAAAGAAGAAAAATTTTGAGAATGGCAGCTTATTCTATACATTAAGCTAACTGCTTCTAGTCTCTAGTGGCTGGTATTTTAAGGGTATATTTATATTAATTCCAACCCTATCTAGGTTATTTTGGCATTTAAAATCTCAACTAGACCAGCCCATTTGACCCACATGAAATGGGCTTCCTAGGCCCTAAGCGCATTAGCCCAGTAATAGGCTTATGCACATAGTGGCATATGGCCTATGGGTTGACCTTATATGGGTCATCAAGGCACTATAATTGACCAAAAAAGGTCTAGATTAAGGCCTTTTTAAATTTTAAAAAGTCCATAAAAATAATATCTAAAAACCACCATCAATAGGGCTTAATAGGGCCAATTGGGCTTAATAGGGCCTAAGTTCTACCTAATTTCTGGATTTTTCTTTACAATTAGGCTCCAAGCCCAATTACTTATTCTTTCTTTTAATCCATCTTTTAATGATATCTCATATCATTAGACCATTAAAAATCTTTGAATCTGGTGACACTTTTTTTGGTGTGTAACCTATGGGTTTTCAAAACACGTTGGTAGTATATATTGAATCAGAGTTTAGCCCAAGTGGTACTCTTGTGGTCTAATTCAATTGGGCTTATAATTGATTCCCAATCAATGATTCACTTATATATAAGTATTAAATAGTGTCTAGCCATACATTAAGACTACCTAAGTGTCATAAATGTCAAGTGGTTTAACTTAACCCTTCCATATCTAGTTACTATGCAATTTATCTTTTCATCATATTTTATCCCATTTAGGTTTGAGTATGGACATGTGTCAACTCAATGCTTAATTAAGTAAGTCTAATTAAGCCCTAAACATGTTAGTTCTAATATTTGTTCCTTTATTCCCCAAAATGCCCTTTTGAATCTCATTCATATTTGCATTTCATATTGCTTAAAGATTCTCAAAATAAAGGAATATTAGTATAATGAGATAATTTCCCCATTATAATCTTCTATGATAAATCCTATATTGATCACTCAACTACCTTCAAGTGTCTTGACCTATACCCCATCACCTAGCTATGTATGCATCATGGTGATGTAAAAGAATTAGAGTCAAAATACAGTTCTCGATGCTTAAGATAACCTTGGTGATCTCAAGTTAGAAGATAGATACACTATTGATATGATGGCATTGTTTCACTTATATAGATTATGTATCCATATGAATATCCGATGTTGGGTCACCAATGAAATTGTTTCTCAAACAAGCAACCATATGTCATCTCTAAGCTTCACCATGATTACAGCTTGTGAGAACTATTGTTTGTCTAGGTCAAAGAGCATAACATGTGTTAGTCTATTCGCCTTAACAATGTCCTATCTTATTATTACCATAACTAAGGAGAGTTTTGGTATTTCACATTTGTATGTAATAAGAATCTCATATCATGAACACTTCATGATTTCTTTTGCACTGTGAAAGAATACCAAAGACTTTATTACATAGTTTAGGATCATATGAAACAAATGAATTAACATAAGCACTAATGAAATAAAGAATGCCTTTCATTATAAATAAATGTTTAATATGTACACAAAATATCCCTATTACACATGTGCTTTAGGGCATGCAACTAACATGGTGAACAAAGGCAAGGGCAAATAGCTTATTTCTACTACTAAAGAGACAAGCCCTAAGATGAATTGCTTCCATTTTTGCAAAACTAATCATTAAAAAAGGAACTATAAGGCTTACCATGAGTTTTATAAGAAGAAGAAGCATAGAGATGCCTCTACTTCAGGTATTAATGTTATTGAGATAGATTCTAGTACTCCTATTGAATACTGGTTATGGTTCTCACTTTATTTCTAATATGCAGGGACTAAAGAGTAGTAGGAGGATGAACAAGTGTGATGTGGACCTATGTGTGGCAAATAGAGCAAGTGTTGCTGCATTACCTGTAGGAACATATTGCTTAGATTTGCCTTCTGGGTTTGTATTAAGACTTAATAACTATCATTATATTCCTTATTTAGAATTTTATTTCTTTATTTTGTCTTGTTGAATAAGATTTTGATATTTCCATTAATAAGAGCGAGGGTTGCTTAGTTTATAAGAATAATTTTTTATATTGTTCTGCTTCTAATATTAATGCAATTTATATTCTTGATAATCATAAGAATATTTATAATATTAATACTAAGAGACAAAAGGTTGATAATCTAAAGCCATCATTCTTGTGGCACTATTAACTTGGCTATATAAATGAGAAGCACATGTCTAAGCTGTAGAAGTCTAGTTACTTAAGTTCATTTGATTATGATTTAATTAAAACATGGGAATCTTATTCATTGTGCATGATGGCAAAGACCACTTTTAGTGGAAAAGGTGAACGTGTTAGAGGGCTTCTGGACTTTATGCATATAGATATGTGTAGCATAATGACCTAACATGCAAGAAGTGAGTTTCTCTACTTTATTACCTTTATTGATTATTCATAACATTGGTATGTGTACTTGATAAAATACAAATTTGAAGACTTTGAAAAGTTTAAAGAATTTAGAAATGAAGTTAAGAAATAGCTTGGTAGAAGTAATAAAACACTTTGATTAGATCGAGGTAGAGAATAATTAAGTCAAAAGTTTTAGAGTTATCTAAGAGATAATAGGATTTCATCTTAGTGGACTCCTTCATATACTCCATAACATAATGATGTATCTAAAAGGAGAAAATGAGCCCTATTGGACATGGTTCAATCTATAATGAGCTTTGTAACTTTACCTAAGTTGTTTTAGTCTACACTAGAAATAACTATTAATCTCTTAAATAGAGTTCCTTCTAAGTTGGTTGATGTTACACCATATGAGATATGGTATATTAAGAAGCCAATTCTTTCACACTTAAAAGTATGGGGTTGTCTTGCTTATGTGAAAAGAATTATGTTAGATAAACTCAATACTAAATTCAACAAGTGACTATTTATGGGATATCCAATGGAGTCTTGTGGATATTATTTCTACAGACTTTGGAATAAAAGGTGTTTATTTTAAAGCATGCTATCTTCCTAGAGAAAGTACTTCTCTTAAAGGAGGATAATGGGAGTATAATCAAACTTGATGAAGTTTAAGATCCATATAAAAAGGCAGATTAGCCAACTAATCTTGAGCCCATTGCATGTGATGATGATGTGATAGTAGAACCTATGATAACATAAGTTCCTATATGTTTTACTAAAGTTTGTAATATTTTGGAGAGATATGGATTTCTCATAGATAAGAACAATAGTGTAACTATAGTAGAAAAAGATGGGCCTTTGAATTATAAGGGGATTTTAAAGAGTATAGAATCATAATTATGGTTAAAGGCCATGGCAAAATGGATTCCATATACGACAACAGAGTGTGGACTTTGTTAGATGCACTTAAAGGGATAAAACCCATTGGGTGCAAATAAATCTTAAAAAGAAAACTGACATGGAAGGTAAGGTTGTTACCTATAAAGTAAGGTTGGTAGCAAAGAGTTATCATTAAAGGCAAGGAATTGACTTTAATGAAACATTTTCATCGATATCCATGATTAAATCCATTAGGATTCTTCTTGCTATTGCTACTCGTTATAACCATGAAATTTGGCAGATGGATGTGAAGATAACTTTCCTTAGTAAAAATTTATCAAAGGAGGTATACATGACACAGCTTGAGGGATTCACATTTATGGATAATAGCAAGGTATACAAGTTTTACAAGTCTACTTATAAACTGAAGCTAGTATCTAAGAGTTCGAACATCCAATTTGATAAGACAATCAAAGAGTTTGGTTTCTCACAAAATCCAAATGAAGCTTGTGTTTACAAGAAGATTAGTTGGAGTGCAGTCATTTTCTTAGTGCTATATGTAAATGACATATTGCACATGGGAAATGATGTCGCAGTCTTTCAGTCAGTTAAGATTTAGCTGTCAAGATAATTCTTCATGAAAGACCTTAGTGAAGCAACTTACATATTAGGGATAAGGAACTATAGAGATAAATCCAAGAGGTTGATAGTTCTTTCATAGTTTACATACATAGACAAGATGCTAAAAAGGTTTAGCATGGATATATCAAAGAAAGGATTCATTCCTATGTCTCATGGGAAAATTCTTTCTGAGTTTATGTGTCCTAGGACAAAAGAAGAGAGAGAACACATAAGTAGGGTCCATATGCTTATGGTGTTGGATCCATCATGTATGCTATGTTATATACTAGACCTAATGTAACATTTGCTTCGAGTGTTATGATGGGACATTGCTAATACGGATAGACTAGCACATGTTATGCTTGTTAACTTAGTCAAATAGTAGTTCTCATAAGCTATAAGTATGGTGATGCTTAGAGTTAACATATAGATGCTTGTTTGAGAAATAAGTCCATTATAGACCTAATATGAGATGTTCACATGGATACATAATCTATGTTAGTAAAATTATCTCATCATATCAGTTGTACAAACATCTTTTGACTAAAGATCACCAAGGTTATCTTAAGTATTAAGAGCTACACTTTGACTTTGGTGCTTTTACATCACCACAATATATACATAGCTAGGTGATTGGGTTTAACCCAAGATACTTGAAGGTATTTGAGTGATCAATAAAGGACTCACCACTTTGAATTATTATGGGAAGTTTATCTCACTGTTATAATATGCCTTTATTTTGGGAATCTTTGGCCCAAGTGAAATGCAAGTGTGAATAGGATTCACAAGGCATTTTGGGAATAAAGATACAAATATTAAAAATAAAGTATTTAGGGCTTAATTAGACATACTTGATTAAATGTTGAGTTGAGACAAGTCCATAATCAAACCTAAAAAAGATGAAGTATGGTAAAAAGATAAATTGCATAGAAATTGGACATGGAAGGGTTAAATCAAGCCACTTGACTTTTCGACACTTAGATAGTCTTGATGTAAGCCTGTAAGTTAGAGTTTTATGAAAAGTACCTCCGAGGCATAAATAGTGCTCCTTGGGAGCCTAGGCACCTTGGCAAGGCTAGGAAAAAGGGTATACTAGTCATAAAACTTTAATGAGCCAGAAAATGGACAAAATGAAATAATTTAAAAATTTAGCAGAACCAATAAATTATTTTAGACTAAAAACTAGTCAATAGTAGCATAAAATGAGTTTGTGCCATGATAGCTCCGGGATATGCCAGGACGGGCTTGAAAATACCATATCCTAAAGCTAAAAAATTCCAATCTATATCTTGGTGAAGGAATTTTAATTTTTTGAGATCATATAATTTTGTTTCAAAATTTCTTATTTTTATGAATGAATAGTAAATATAGTTACCCTTGGAATTTGAAATTCAAATTTTACAAGCCTCTTAATGGGCCTAATAGAGGATTTTTACAACTAAAGCAACTAATTTTGTAGGTCTAAAAAAATTAATATGAATTTTTGAAGTTTAAATGAAAATTAAGAGAATATAGGTCATTAAATCACAATGTGTCACAATCTGGGCCATCCACCTCCCTAATATAAAAGGCTTTACACATGTGAGGGTGTCACATGTGAAAAGAAACCATGCCCCACCCCTATACACCCAAAAAGCTGACGCCATTTCCTCTTCCCTCTCCCACCATTTTTACTTTCTCTTTCCTCCCTAACACACCTAAACCTTATGAAATTTATGTGGAATAAACCCTTCATGACCTCTAAAACTTATTCTAAGTGATAGAATTAAGAGATTTGGCTTGGAAAGTGACGAATTTCATAAGGTTGAATAGTGACCATTTTATAGCCAAATGGTGTCCTTAGGTATGGCATGATGTATATGTGTGTATATGACATAATAATCATAACATTAGCTTAAAATTGGGAGGAAAATCATGGTGGAAAAATGAATTGAAGGAAAAGAGTTAAGAAAAAAATGACTTGATGATTATTGACCTAAAAATGGGACTTAATTGTGTTACATGAAATGCATGTGAAATGAGTTCATTGAAATGTGAGAATGATGGCATAATTAACCATAAATAAAATGGAGTTGATAATAATACATGATGAATAGAATGTGAGATGACATGAGGTTGCCATGTGAAATGGCATGGGACTATGGAATGAAAAATGACCATATGAATAGTGTTTTATAGAAATGACCCGTAACTGAAAAAGGTGCGTAAGTGCACCAATGTTGGTTGTGTGATACCTCAATATTGATTTAGTGAATAAAAAGGACTGATAATGGTATGATTAAACAACAAGAAATAATTTAGCCCATCAGTTAGACACGCACTAGATGGGTTGATCGGTTAATTAGGAAATTAGCAGCTATTAGGAATAGTGGTCCTTTTAGGCCCATTGTTTGCATGATAGAGATGGTGGGTGCAGCTGTCGAGGTTTTGAGGTTAAGCCATACACACTCAGGTATTAGGAGGTCCACACGGGTTGATCCCTACTATCCACCAGTATTATGATGGAGATGGTGATTGGGATATTAGGAGGCCCCATGAGGTTGATCCCTACTATCCCTCAGCAAATGTTAGGAGGTCTATGGGATTGATCCTTGCCATCTGCCAGTCTAGTATTAGAAGGTTCCCATGAACTAATCCTGCTATCTGATCAAGTAGGTATAGCTATCGAGGTCTAAAATGTGGGCCCATGCTAGAAAGACTACTCTTTAAAACATCCTACTATCTAATGTTTTGAAGATTAGTCTCTCTGGCATAGGCCTAAATGAAAAGAATTAAAAGAGTATAATTGATCATAATTAATAATGACATTAATTAAGTGGTAATGTGGATTGAAACTATAATAATACTTGTTTGATAGAATATGAAGTATTACTTGCATGATAGGGCATTGTAGTTATATAATATAACTGATGAATAAGTTAATAATGTTGTAGACTAGTAACCTTACATGCTTGTTTTACTGATCATTTCATAACTTGCGTGTGATTGTAAGTATGACATGCATTTATTATATCAAATCCACTATTGAGTGTATGCTCAATGTGTTGGTGTCCTGATGTGCAGGTTGTAGATGTTGTTAGCTAATTAGCCTTAGCAAGTGCAGTGGAGCAATCTCACTCATAGGGTATAAATTCCTATACTTTTGATGGTTGTAGAAATGGCACTCATGTATATATGCGTGAAGGACATAGGCTTAGATATTGTAAACTATGAATATGTATTTTGACTCCTATTTGAGTAATATGAACATATATGTGTATGACTGAATAGTTTATATAGCATGATTGTGTTTATTGTTGGGATATTATGGGTCTGAGACCCTGTGTTGATTTTGTTGACTATGTATGATGGGATTTTGAAGGGTTAGAAGGGTTTAGGTGTTGTGGAAAATGATTGTGAGGATTATAGAAATGTTTTTGGATAGGAAAATTTTTTGTTTTTCACCCGAGTAGCTGATATGCTGCCCAAATTTTTGTAAAATAGATAACATACAAAAAATAAAATTCTATCAGACCATGACAGCTAGTAATAGAGTATTATGCAATGTAATGAAGGAATTGACAAAAAAGTACCATCATATCACATAATGCTATAAGTGTTAAATAAATGAAATCTGGGGAAATTTTAGGATGGGTGACCTTTAGGAAGTAGCATTCCTTATCTGTTTCCTTCGGGAATACACAGGGAGTGTTACATTTAGTAGTATTAGAGCAGGTTTCAGCATTCCTAGGTGTAGTATGCATGAGTGCCAAATGTCTAGAATTTTGTATTTGTAATAAAGCCATATTGTATGAGGCTAATAGACTATTTTCTATGTAGTGATACATGATGAGCAAATGGACCCCACCAGATCGAGGAGAAGAGGTGGCTAGTAATGCTCCCATTACTATTCATGGCCCAGAAGTGAGTGCAGCTGCACCTGAGCTTAGTGATGCTGCACACCAACCACCACCATAGCCCTCTCCTCAGACCCAGGCCTTACCAACATTTTTGCAATAGATAGTGGAATTGCTGAGACACACTTCAGCAGCACTTCCACTAGCTTTAGCACCACCTACACCACCCCTAGTTGCATTATAGAAAACATACATAGAAAGAGTGAAGAAAATGAGAGTCATGGATTTCCTAGGTATGAGGGAAGATGGTGTTATGAGGGCTGAGTATTGGTTAAACTGGGCCTTCAGGGTCTTGGAGCAATTAGAGTGCACTAAGGATGAAAGTTTGAAATATGCCATCTCTTTCCTCCAAGTGAAAGCATTCCACTGGTGAGATATGACAAAAAGGAGAAAGGCATCAGTTGAAGTAACATGGGATTATTTTTTGAAAGAATTTTACAAGAGGTACATACCAAAATCCTATAAGGATAAGAGGAAGTAGGAATTCCTAGATTTGAAGCAAGGAAGAAGGTTAGTGTCGAAGCATGAGAAGGATTTTGCTCGTTTGAGCAGATATACTGAGGAGTTTCTACCTACTGATAAGGAAAGGTGTAAGAGGTTTGAGAAGGGCCTCAATGTTGAACTGCGGATATAGATAGCCGCAACAAAGATCATAGATTTTTTTTGCACTGGAAGTAATAGCCTATGATATGGAGGAGATGCTGTAAGAAAAGAGGGAGTTATTATAAAAGAAGAGGCCATTTGTAGCATGCCAAACTAGCTTGGCACCAAGGGCAGGCAAGAGATAGAGGGAATCCCATTTTTTGCAGCAGTCCTAAAGACAGACTTAGCCTCCGAGGTTAGGCTAGGCTTTCCTATCTAGGCCTTAACTTTCACAATAGGCCTCTAGTACCCCTTTATTGATGGCTAGAAGTGCACCTTTGATATGTGGGGCTTGTAATAAGAGACCTTGGGGGCAGTGTTGGTAGTCTAAGAGAGGAGAATGTTTCACTTATGGGGCTAGAGACCACTTTCAGTGGGACTATCCCTAGAGATAGCCCAAGGCTACTCAAACACAAGCATTAGTACCACCTTGTAGGGGACAAAGGTAGACCAGATAGGATTAGCTAAGTAGTAGTCAGAGGGCTAGATCTGAGGCTAGAGTTCCAGCACGTTAGTATGCTATTCGAGCCTATGAAAAGGCTAAGGCTCCAAACATTATTGCTGGTACTTTCTATTTATTTGATGAATTTGTGTTAGCTTTAATAGATCTAAGCTCGATGCATACTTATATTTGTACCACATAAGCCTGAGATAGAGGGTTAGGACTAGAGCCCATAGATTTAGACATTCAAGTCAGTAACTTGATTGGGTAAAGTGTGATGGTGAATACAGTATATAGGCACTGTCCTATGATGATATAAGACCAAGTATTCTTAGTAGATCTTGTAACACCCCTTTCCTATTCTCAAAGGAACGAGACAAGGAATGTTACTTCCCATCGGTTAGCCATCCTTACATTGCTCTCAAGGCTCATTCGTTTAACACTTATGTCAATAGTTAATTTATTTATTTATGTAGGTACTTTCTTTAATCTTTTTATATAACCCTTTTATACTAACTACATCCATATGAAAAAAAGCATATTTCTAG
>CANXYI010763514.1:0-10257 GCA_948208565.1 Hura crepitans | reverse complement strand
TGGTTAGTATAGATATGAATGTGTATATGATAAAAATGGTAAGAAAATGTAGGTATAGTAAAGGACTTATTATGGCTGAGAGGTGTAGACATATGTTATGGCATGTAAAAGTTGTCAATAGGTATGTATGTAGGGTGTATTAGATAGTATGGTTAGTATAAAAATAGGTGTACATGTGGTGAATTTGATGTAACAATGCATGTATGTGTGTGGACATGTGTGGCTGAGGCATGTATGTGGTGTGTCATGGCAAACATGGTTGATATGTTTTGTAAGCATGTGTGTGCATGCTAGGATTATGGTTTATGATATGTATGTGTCATAAACTATGGAAAAATGAATGTGTATTACCATAAACAAGCTATGGTCGAGAGGTATGTATGCCATGGTAAGTATGGTATGTTATGGTATATTATGTGCATGATTGGCATGATATCATGGGCATATGATGTATGGCATGGAAATGGTCATGAAATATATAAAACCATACATGGAAATGTGGCATGTAATATGACAAGTTAATGTAAGAAAAAGGGATTAGGAATTGGTGTAAGAAATGAATTGAAAACTGCTTATAAGGCATAGGTAAAAACGGCCTATAATTGTGATCTAAAATGGCATGAAATAAATCCTAAATTATGGACTTTTGTAATTAATTTTAATGGAAATGTAAGGCCATTATGGTTACCTCAACTAATTGAATGGAATAAAGGAATTTATGGCCTAGAATGGCATGTTAATGTGACTTGAATTAGCATGGGAAAGTGCCTAGTGAATAGTGGAAAATGACCCATAACAGTTTACTTGAAAAATAAAAATGACCTATAACTATCCTATAAATTATGTATATGAGATTGGCACTTGTTTATGACCTATATTGGACATGTAATAGGGCTACAATGAAAATATTAAACTAGGCCTATAGTGGTCTTATGAATGTCTCAATAAAGGATTTAAAATTACCTTTTAAAAATTGGACCTATAACTATCTGGTAATAAAACTGACTTGTAACTGTCTAGCTAAAATTGGACTGTGCAAATAAATTAATAACTATCTATTAATGGATTATAAATAATTTAAAATGATTATTAGTAATAAAATGAGCATAAATATGAGACAGTTGGCCTATTAGTTAGACACCTGCTAGATGGGTTGACCAAACAACTAGGGATTAGCAACTGCTAGATATATGTCTGTTCATTAGACCATACCAATGCAACAGTCAAGGTCTACAAGATGGGTCACTACACTATGACTTGATAATTATATTTGTTTGTTTATCATACTATGTTGGTGTACTGGTTGGGGTCCATAAGATAGGCCACTACACTATGATTTATTATCTGCATGGTAGACTAGGCCGGTGTAATAGTCGGGGTCCACAAGATAGTCTACTGCACTATTTTGTGATGACATAATGCTATGATAAGATGATATTGATATTTGTCTAGTAATAGGGAGGTTTGAGGCCCTTATTATCAAACCCGACTAGCACAGCGATCAAAGTCCATAAGATGGGCTACTGCACTAGGGCTTGTATGGAGCCCAAGGTCTGAAATGTAAGGCCACTACATAGTTTGATTTCCCTCTTGGTCCATTGTCTGAAAGTGTAGTCTACCTAGTTGGTCTTACTTAATAAATTAAATATTTTACCTGATTAGAGATAATAATAATAATAATAATAATAATAATAATAATAATAATACCTAAATCAAAAATCGTTGAGAAAGGGTTAAATTTAAATAATTGAATGATCAGACTAAGTAATAAAATATTATTATTTTGTAACATGTCTAAGAAATAATATTATTTTGCCATGTGGGTTATATGTATTGAATTCATGTGTCCATAACATGTTTGATCATCTATGTGCTTCCTATGGCATGTTTTTATTATTTGAAATTCACTACTAAGTTTCATACTCAGCGTACTAGTGTTTTGGTGCATAGGTAACAACAAGTAGCAGTCTAACCTCAATTTTTGTGCAATGTAGAAGTAGAGACATTGAAGGGTATCAAATCTGGTATTATTTTAAATAGCTTTAATAGGCACTAATGTAAATATTATAGGTTATGGGTTCAGTATGCATAAGAGCTGTTAGTGTTTGTGATTTTAAGTTAAACATGTGATGTATATAAATAGGCTTATGGAACTGAATGGTTAAATATCTATCTGAGCCTAATGTGTTTGGGCCTGAGGCCCTATATGCTGATTTATTTTCTACTGATGATATATGAATTGATGATAATGGAAGACCAGAAGGGTTTATAGGGTGATTAGAGATAGAATTAAGGTTATTAGAAGTGTTTTTCATAGATCAAATTTTCATAATGTCATCCGGGTAACTGTTGTGCTGCCCAAAAATTTTGGATAACTTAAAATTGGCTACCAGATAGATTTATAGCCTAAATATGCCCTAAATAATAATGTAAAAGTGATAGATAAAAATCTAGGCAATATCTATCTAGATAGTTAAAAGATTCAATAAGTGTTAAGGAGTGCAAGTTTGGGAAAATTTTAAGATGGGTGATCTAATGTGAAGTGCATCGCCTATCGAGTTTCTTCAATAATCTGGTAGCCAACATCACATTTGGTGGTATTAAAGCATAGGTTAAATGTTCTTAGGTGTTTTACATGAGTGCTAGTGTCTAGGAATTGATTATTCTAGTATGCTACACTGTAATAAGGCCGATACATTCTATTTCTTTATAGTTAATCAAGATGAGTGATAGAGTGCTAAAGGAATAAGGTAAAAGATCAGTATCTGAGTATGGGAATGACTTTGTCATACTCAATAAGTATGTAAAGGAATTTATTCCTAGTAAGGAATAAAAATGCAAAAGATTTGAAAAAGGCTTTAATGTAGAGTTGAGAATACAGATATCTACTATACAAATAAGAGATTTCTCAGCTTTGGTATTAGCTGAATATGATATAGAGGAAATGGTGTAAGAGAAGAGAGAAATCTTCTAGAGAAAGAGACAATTCACTGTAGGGCAAGCTAGTTTAGCCTCAAGTACTAGTAAAAGATAGACAGGGATATAGTCTCAACCAGGGCACTAGATATATAGACAAGTATAGTCTTAGAGAACTGGGCAAGCATCTAGGTAAGCTTTAGTACTAGACTTATACCACCATAGCTAGCTACCAGTGCTACAACAATGGGGGCTAGAAATACACTTCCACCTTATGGCATTTGTAATAAAAGACACTAGGGTTAGTGTAAATAGGCTAGGATAGTAGGATGTTTATTTGTGGTCTAAAGACCATTACAGAAGGGAGAATCCCTAGAGACTGACAAAGGGTACCCATACCTAGGCATTAGTAGCACCTGAGAGTAAGGTGCAGAGATAAGCTAAAGTGGATCAGCCTAGTAACAGTAGTTAGGGGATAAGGTTAGAAGCCTATGCACCAACTAAACAATATGCAATCAGGGCTCATCAAAAAGCAAGAGCTCCAGATGTTATTACTGGTACTTTTTATTTATTTGATATTCTAATTTTAGCAGTAATAGACCTAGGATCTACTCACTCTTATATATGCACTACACAGACACATGATAGAGGACAAGAACCAGAACATGTAAACTTAGATATTTAAGTCAATAATAACATTAGACAGAGTGTGACTGTGAATAAAGTATATAGATAATGTCCCTTAGTGATTCATGTACAATTATTTCCTACTGATCTAATTGAATTGCCATTCCATAAATTTGATGCTATCCTAAGAATGGATTTGTTATCTAAACACCAAGCTATAGTTGATTATAAACATAAGAAACTGAACCTCTAAACTGCAGAGGGATAGCAAGTCATAGTTATAGGGGAGAGAAGCTTTTTGAATAATCTCATCTTTACTATTACAGGCTAGCACATGTCATTAACACTGATACTTCTACTCCTAGCCTTGTATAGACTCTAATAGTTTCTAAATTTCTTGATGTGTTTCTTAATGAGTTACCAGGGTTGCATCGACAAAAGGAACTTGACTTTGAAATTAAAGTGTATTGAGGTACTTCTCCTATATCCATTACTCCTTATAAAATGGCACATGTTGAGTTAAAGGAACTAATAGTGTAGTTGCATGATTTGTTAGATAAAGGTTTCGTCTGACCCAATACTTCAGCCTAAGGAGCACATGTGTTATCTGTGAAGAAGAAAGACAAGTTGCACTAGTTGTGTATTGATTATAGTCAGTTAAACAAAGTGACAGTGAAAAATAAATATCCTTTACCCAAAATTGATGATCTTTTTTATTAGCTTCGAGATGTTGGTTTCATTTCTAAGATAGATTTAAGGTTAGGATACCATCAGTTAAGGATTAAGGAGGTCGATATTCTTAAAACTACTTTGAGGAATAGATATAAGCATTATGAGTTCCTAGTGATGCCATTTTGGTTCACTAATGCCTAGCAGCTTTTATAAACCTAATAAATAGGGTATTTCAACCATACTTGGATCAGTTTATGGTAGTGCTCATTGATGATATTCTGGTGTAATCTAAGACTAGAGAAGAACATGAACAACACCTCAAAGTTGTGTTTGAGAGAGCAATAATTGTATGCCAAGTTGAGTAAGTGTGAGTTCTAGTTGAATGAAGTTGCTTTCCTAGGCCATATAGTGTCAGTAGAAGGTATCAGAGTCAACCCTAGCAAGGTTAAAGTAGTGTTAGAATAGGAACCTCTAAGGAATGTAATAGAAATACTAAGTTTCCTAGTAATTGCTAGGTATTATAGAAGATTTGTGAAAGGATTTTCAATGATTACAGCACCAATGATAAGGTTAATCAAGAAGAATGTGGAGTTTGAATGGGATGCAAAATGTCAAGAAAGTTTTGATAAGTTCAAGAACATGCTGACTGAAGCTCCTATCTTGATTCAACCTAAACTGGGAAAGAATTTTGTTATATAGAGTGATGCATCACTCAATACATTAGGTTGTGTGCTAATGTAAGGAGGAAAAGTAATAGTTTATGCTTCAAGATAGCTAAAACCCCATGAGAAGAATTACCCTACTTATGATCTAGAGTTAGCTGCCATTATCTTTGCCTTGAAATTTTGGTGAAATTACTTATAAGGTGAGAAATGTTATATTTACACTGATCACAAAAGTTTGAAATATCTTCTTACCTTAAAGGAATTGAATTTAAGATAGAGAATATGGCTAGAATTAATAAAAGATCAGGATTTTTTGATAAATTATCATCCTGGAAAGGCTAATGTTATTACAGATGCACTAAGTAGAAAGTTCATGGTGATATTAAGAGCCATGAATGTTAGATTGGGGTATATAGAGGAAGATGCCATTTTAGTAGAATTATAGATTAGACCATACTTTAAACAGTAGATAAAAGAGGCATAGGCTATGGATGAATAGCTGATACAAATTATGGGTAAAATTAAAGAGGGGAAAGTAACAAGATTTGAACTAAGTGAAGATGGATATCTGTATAACCATGGCAGGTTGTGTGCACCTAGTCTAGATGATCTGAGGTTACAGATGCTGAAGGAGGCATATGAAGCTCTATATTCTATGCATCTATGCAGTACGAAGATGTACTTGGACTTGAAACCACATTACTAGTGGTTAGGAATGAAATGAGTGTGCCAGAATATATGGCTAGATGTTTAACACGTTAGTAAGTAAAAGTTAAAGATCAAGTACCTTCTAGATTGTTATATCCTATAGCAATACCAGAATGGAAGTGGGAAAAATTTACAATGGATTTTGTAAAGAGATTGCCTATGACCAAAAACAAATGTGATGTTGTGTGGGTAATTATAGATAGACTGACTAAGATAAAACATTTTATCCCTATCAAAATAAATTATTCCCTAAAAAAGCTAGCGACACTATACATAAATGAGATTGTGAGACTCTACGGTATGCTAGTGGCTATTATTTTTTATAAAGACCCTAGATTTACTTTCAAGTTTTAGAAGAAATTGCCTAAAACTTTGGGTACTAGATTAACTTATAATACAAGTTTTCACCCTCAGACAAATGGATAGTAAAAAAGGGTGATATAAGTATTAGAGGATATGCTACTCAATTGTGCTATTGAGTTTAAGGGCAGCTAGGACTAGTACTTATCCTTAGCTAAATCTCTATACAATAATAGTTATCAAGCCAGTTTGGGCATGGCACCTTATGAGGTACTGTATGGTAGAAGGTGCAGGACTCTTTTATGCTAGAATGTGGTTGGTGGAACCAAAATTATAGGTATTTATCTGATAAGGGATACAGAGGATAGAGTCAAGATTATCAGAGAAAGATTGAAAGCTACCACTGACAGGCAAAAGTCTTATGCTAACTTAAAAAAGAGAGACATTGAATATGAAGTGGGTGAAAAGGTGTTTCTAAAAGTATCACCATGGAAAAAGGTACTCAGGTTTGGTAAAAAGGAAAAACTGAGTCCCGAATTCATTGGTCCATATGAAATCATAGAAAGGGTAGGACCATTGGCTTACAGGCTAGCTTGGCCACCTGAGTTATAGCAGATCCATGATGTATTCTATGTGTCCATACTTAGATGGTATAAATCAGATCATTCACATGTGATCTCAATAGAGAAGATTGAAGTTCAGCTCAATTTGAGTTATGAGGAGGAACCAGTATAGATCTTGCCCAGAGAAGTTAAGCAATTGAGAAACAAAACTATACCACTGTTCAAAGTGTTATGGAAACATCACAAAACAAAAGAGTTTACGTGGGAAGCTGAGAAGTAGATAAATGCTCAATAACCACATTTTTTTACATCAAGTAATTTTGAGGACAAAATTTCTCAAGAGGGGAATAATTGTGATGCTTATAAGTCAAAGCTCTATGAACAGTACCTTTGAGGCTTGAATAGGGTTCTCAAAGTGTCGAGTTACCTTCACGAGGCCCGAGGAGGGGCATACTAGTCATGAAACTTTGACTGGCCATAAAATGATGAAAATAACTTAATTTAAAAAATTAGTAAAATCAATAAATTATTTTAGGCTAAAATTTAGTGTATCGTAGGCTCATATGGACTTAAGCCGAGAATGACCTAGGACATGCCTGGACAGACCTCAAAATGTCATGCCCTAAAAATAAAAAATTCCCTTGAGACCACTGGTAAAGGAATTTTAATTTTCTAAGGTAATTTGATAATTTTTTAGAATTTCTTGATTTTTCATTTTCTTGAGGAATTAATTAATTGACTGGTCGATTAAATTTGGCCATGAAATTTTATAAGGCCCTATTGAGGATTTTTAGAACAAACACAAAGATTTTTTGGAGGTTTGAGTGAATTTGAAAAGTTACACAAAGTTTCAACTGAAATCGAGCATTTTTAGGATGCTCGAGTGACATGTGTCACCATTCGAGCCATCCTGACCCCATAATATAAAGCCAACTTTAGGTATATGGATTCCATTTGGCATTTCCCTTCACCTTACCCTTCTCTTCCCCACTTTTTCCTCTCCCTTCCCCGACACCCCTCTTAATAGAAGTCCACCATTTTAGCCACCACTATTTCTCCACTATTCTTCCACCAAAAATTCTATTAATGAGTTAAGAATTCATCTTTAAAGGTTTGGGACACCATTAGTACTCAAGGAAATCAAGAAAAATCAAGAAAGTTCAAGTATACATAAAAGGGTGGCTAAAAATTCAAGTCTTCATATAAGTGATTTTCTTCCATTTTTATTTTATTTCTAAGGGGATTCTATCATCCTAAGACCATGCATGTTCTTAGATTTTCAATTGGAAGCTTAAAGAATTTTTTATGAATTTTTTTAATGTAATGGGTATGTATGTAGGCCATAAAGAAAAAGGGGTACAAAAAGGGGAATAAAGCTTTTTTAGTGTAGGAAAAGCTTTAAAAGTGACAAAGGCATGTGAATTTAATTGAATAGGAATATGTGATGTTGAGTTTGCTTGTAAATTACCATAATTTAGTGTATGGAAGTTGTAATTTAAATATGATTTGTCTTGGAATTAGGGATGTGGGTTTAGTGTGATATTGGTTGTGTATGAATTCAGTGATTTGTATGTTGAATTAATGATGAAAAAGGATGTAAGGCCATAACCCTCTTTTGGTCAAAAGGTGTGCATTATGTCACGGGATGGGATTTGCTTGGTATGATACGTGTATGTGGTGGATATTGATGTATATGGTGTGTATGATATGACAATGACTGATAGGTATGTATGTGTGGTGAGAAAATGCAGGAACATGGGAGTTAATAAGCATGGCTAAGAGATTTAGTGAGGTTTCATAGGTTGTGAGTTATGTATATGGCATGGTTGTATGGTGTATGTAATGAGAATTGGCATGGTTAGTATGGATATGAATGTTTATATGATGAAAAAAGAAAATGTAGGTATGGTAATATACTTATTATGGCCGTGAGGTTTAGGCATATGTTATGGCATGTAAATGTTGTTAATAGGTATGTATGTAGTATGTAATGGGAGATAGTATGGTTGGTATGGAAATAGTCATACATATGGTGAATTTGATGTAACAATGCATTTATATGTGTAGACATGTGTGGTCGAGGCATGTATGTGGTGTGTCATGGCATAACATGGCTGATATGTTTTATGAGCATGTGTGTCCATGCTAGGATTATGGTATATGATATGTACGTGTGATGAACTATGGAAAAATGCATGTGTATGACCATAAACAAGCTATGGCTGAGAAATATGTATGCCGTGGTAAGTATGGTATGTTATGGTATGTGATGTGTATGATTATCATGATATCATGAGCATGTGATGTATGGCATGGAAATGGCCATGAAATATGTAGAACCATGCATGGAAATGGGGCATGCAATATGACACGTTAATGTAAGAAAATGGAATTAAGAATTGGTGTAAGAAATGACTTGAAAATTACTTGTAAGGCATAGGTAAAAATGGCCTATAATTGTGATCTAAAATGGCATGAAATAAATCCTAAATTTTGGACTTCGTGTAATTAATTTGAATTAAAATGTGAGGCTTTTATGGTTACCTCAATTGATTGAATTGAATGAAGGTATTTGTGGCCTAGAATGGCATGTTAATGTGACTTGAATTGGCATGGGAAAGTCCCTAGTGAACAATGGAAAATGACCTGTAACAATGTACTTGAAAAATAAAAATGACTTGTAACTGTCTTGTAAATTGTGTATATGTTATTGGCACTTGTTTGCGACCTATAATGGACATGTAATGGGGCTTGAATGATAATATTAAACTAGGCCTACATTGGACTTGTTAATGTCTCAAAAAAGGACTTAAAATTTCCTTTATAAAAATTGGACCTATAATTGTCCGGTAATAAAACTAACATGTAACTGTCCAGCTAAAATTGGACTATGGAAATAACTTAATAACTATTTGTTAGCGGATTATAAATATTTAAAATGATGATCAGTAATAAAATAAACATAAATAAGAGATTGTTAGCCCATTAGTTAGACACCTATTGGATAGGTTAACCTATCAACTAGGGATTAGTAGCTGCTAGTTATGCGTCTATTCATTAGACTAGGCCGGTACAGTGGTCATGGTCTATAAGATAGGCCACTGCACTATGACTTGATGATTATATTTTTCTGTTTATCAGACCAGGCCAGTGCAGTGGTCGAGGTCCATAGGGTGGGCCACTGTACTATGATTTATTATTTGCATGGCAAATCAGGCCGGTGCAGCGGTTAAAGTCCATAAGATGGGCCACTACACTATGTTGTGATGACATAATGCTATGATAAGATGACATTGATTTTTTTCTAGTATTAGGGATATTCAAGGCCTTTACTATCAGACTAGGCCGGTGCAGCAGTCGGGGTCCACAGGACTGGCCACTGCACTAGGGCTTATGCGGAGCCTGAGGTCCGAAATACAGGGCCACTACACAATTTGATTTCCCTCTTGGTCTAGTGTTTGAAACTGTAGTCTACTTAGTTAGGCCTACTTAATAAATTAAATATTTTACCCGATGACAAATATTAATAATACCTAAATCAAAGACCATTGAGAAAGGGTTAAATTTAAATAATTGGATGACCAGACTAAGTAATAAAATATTATTATTTTGTAACATGTTTAATAAATAATATTATTTTTCCACATGGGTTATATGTATTGCATTCATTTATCGATAGCATTTCTGACCATCTGTGTGCTTGTTGTGACATGTTTTTATTATTTCAAATTCACAACTGAGTTTCATACTCAGCATACTAGTGTTTTGATGCATAAGTAACAGTAAGTAATAGTCTAGCCTTAAGT
>CANXYI010763496.1:0-11568 GCA_948208565.1 Hura crepitans | reverse complement strand
TCTCAGCCAAGTGAGGATACACCTTTTCCATTCATTCCTTTCATTAAATCACCATTCAAATCATTTATTCCATAAATAATTAGTACAAACACAATCCTAATTCGAAAATACACATAATTCAATAATGAATTTCTTAACGTCCATACAATGTTCCTACACCTTTTACAAATGAAATCTAGATTACATGTTTCCAATAGTTTAAATTCACTTACCTCCCTAATAAGTAAGGCTTATCCTACACTTCAACCTTGTGAATGGCCTTGTTTCCCCTCATTTTTCTTTCTTCTCCATACACGTCTCCTGCCCTTTGAAAATTCATAAAAAATTCCATAAGTCCCTAAATGAAAATCCAAGATCTTAAGAATTCTTAAAATAGTAAAATCCTTTAGGAAATAAATTAAAAAGGGAGGAAACACTTACACACACAAATTTATATGAAAATGGTGTGTTGGAAGTGGTAATGGTGTTGACAAAAAAAGGAGCAAGAAAGGAGAAAATAGGTAAATGGTAGGGTAACACTACCATGTGGCCATCTAGGTGGTAACTTTTGACTTTTATAGTGGTTGAGGTGGCCCGAGTAGGGACATATGCCACTTCAGCTTCTCGAAATTGCTTGATTTTAGCAAAAATTTTAGAGAATTTTTAAAATTCACTTGAACCTCTAAAAATAATCTCATTTGTTTCAAAATTCCTCAATTGGTCCCATTTAGTGGCAATTAAAATTTCACAGCTAAATTCCATCGAAAAGATAGTTAACCAATTACCTTAGTTTATGTTTAAAACCCAAAATTAAGGAAAAGTTACAAATAACCTTAGGTTTTAAAAATTCCTTCACCAACAGACTCAGGGGAATTTTTTACCATTAGGGTATGTTATTTTTAGCTATGTCTAATCACATCCTAGGTTATTCTTGACCTGAATCCATTTGAGCCTATGGCCTACTAGATTATACCCTAAAATAATTTATTAGTTCTGTTAAAACTTTAAATTAAACCATTTGCATCATTTTCTAGCCTCTCAAGGTTTCATAGCCAGTACACCCTGCCTCAGGCCTCATGAAGGTGACCCAGCACTACAAGCATAATTTTCGAGCCTTGGAGGTACTATTCATAGAGTCTTGACTTATGAGCATTATAATTCTTCCCTTCTTAAGAAATTTTGTCCTCAAAACTACCTAGAGTAAATAGATGGGGATATTGACTCTTTATCTGCTCCTTAAGTTTATGAAGTGGCTTCTTTTGCATTATGGTGCTTCTAGAGAACTTTAACTAGAGGAATGGTTTTATTGCTCAACTGCTTCACTTCTCACGCTAGAAATATGTATTGGTTCTTCATTGTAACTTAAGTATGATTATACCTCAATATCCATCATTAGAATAACGTGGGAAGGATCTGATCTGTACCTTCTTAGTATTAAAACATGAAACACATCATGTATCTATTGTAACTCATAATGCAAGGCTAGCTTGTATGCTAGTGGTCTTACTCTCTCTATAATCTCATATGGTACAATAAATCTGGGACTTAACTTCCCCTTTTCCCAAATTTGAGTACTTTTTTCCATGAGGATACTTTCAAAAATACTTTCTCAATCATATCATATTCAATATCCCTTTAGCTCAAGTTAGCATAGGACTTTTGTTTGTTAGTTGTAACTTTCAATCTCTCTATGATAACTTTAACTTTTTCTTCTACATCTTTGATTAGATCAACTCATAAGATCTTGATCTCCTTAACTTCACTCCAATAGAATGAAGTTCTACACCTTTGCTATATAGTGCCTCATAAGGTGCCATGCCTAAACTGGCCTAATAACTATTATTATAAGCAAATTTAGCTAGGAACAAGTTTTCGTCCTAGCTGTCTTTAAACTCAATGGCATAGCTACACAACATATCTTTAAGTACTTGTATCACTCTTTTTGATTGTCCATCTATCTTAGGGTGGAAAGTTATGTTGTAAGTCAATCTGGTACCTAGTGCTTGATGTAGTTTTTTCCAAAACCTAAAAGTGAAGCAAGGATCCCTATCTGAAATAATAGCCATAGGTACACCATAAAGTTTAACAATCTCATTGATATACAATTGAGCTAGTCTTTTTAGTGAATAATCCATTCTGACTAGAATAATGTGAGGTGTCTTAGTTCATCTATCAATAATCACCCACACAGCATCACACTTATTCCTAGTCATAGGCAATCCTATCAAAAAATCCATGTTCACCTTTTCCCATTTCCATTTTAGTATTGCTACAGGATGCAATAATCAAGAAGGAACTTGATGCTCCATTTTTACCTGCTAGCATGTTAAACATCTCGCTATGTATTATACTATGTCTCTTTTTTTACTTAACCATCAGTATTAAGACTTCAAGTCTTAGTACATCTTAATACTACTATGGTGTATAAAATAAGGAGCATTATATGCCTCCTTCAATATTTGTAACCTCAAATCATCTATACTAGGTATATGTAACTTGTGTTGATAATACATTTATCTATCCTAACTTAACTCAAATCTTGTTACCTTCCCCTCTTTAACTTTTTCCACAATCTATCTCAATTGTTCATCCTTCACTTGAGCTTCCTTTTTCTATTGCTTGAAATATGGTTTGATCTGAAGTTTAGCTAGAATTGTATCTTCCCTTGTATACTATAATTTAGCATTCATGGCTTTCAAAGTTAATGTGAATTTTTTGCTAAAAGCATCTACTACCACATTATCTTTCCTTAGGTGGTAATCTATCAAAGAGTCATAATCTTTAATCAAATATAACCATCTTCTTTGTGTCAAGTTCAACTCGCTTTGAGGGGAGAGGTATTTCAAGCTCTTGTGATCTATGTAAATGTAACACTTCTCACCATATAGATAATGCCTTTAAAATTTCAAAGCAAACACAATAGTAGCTAACTCTAAATCATAAGTAAGGTAGTTCGTCTCATGTGGCTTTCAACCATTTAAAAGCATAAGCTTCCACTTTTCCTTCCTTTATCAACACACATCCTAACCTATTGAGTGATGCATCACTATAGACAACAAAGTCCTTACACTATTCAGGTTAAATCAAGATAAGAGCTTCTATCAATATCTTTTTCATCTTGTCAAATATCTAGCATCCCATTGAAACTTCACATTCTTTCTTATCAATCTAGTAAGAGGTGCTGCAATCATAAACCCTAAAAACTCTATATCTCTATCACATTGCTTGGAGGTTCCCATTCTAATAATACTTTAACCTTGCTAGGGCCTACTCTAATATACTCTGTTGATACTACATTTCCTAGAAAAGAAATTTCATTCAACTAGAATTCACATTTACATAACTTGACATACAACTGCTTCTCCCTCAGATCTTTAGCATAACCCTAAGATGCTATTCATGTTCTTCTCTGGTCCTAGAATACACTAAGGTGTCATCAATGAATACTATTATAAATTGATCTAGGTAGAGTTAAAATACTATGTTAATTAAATCCATAAAGGCTGTATTAGTGAGCCCGAATGGCATCACTAAGAACTCATAATGCCCATATTGAGTCTTAAAAGTAGTTTTAGGAATAAAAACTTCCCTTATTCTCAATTGGTGATACGCAGATCTCAAATTAATTTTAGAAAACACACCTGCACCTCTCAACTAGTCGAAGAGATCATCTATTCTGGGTAGGGGATATTTGTTTTTCACTGTCGCTTTATTAAGCTATCTATAATCAATGCACAATCAAAAGGACCCATATTTCTTTTTCAAAAATAGAATAAGGGCTCCCTAAAGTGATGTACTGGGTCTAATGAACCCCTTATCTAATATATCTTGTAATTGCACCTTTTATTCTTTCAACTCTATGGGTGTCATTTTATAAGGGGTAATAGACATAGGAGTTATACTAAGATACACCACAATCTCAAAATCAAGCTCCTTCTATAGAGGTAACCTTGGTAACTCATTAAGAAATACATCAAGGAATTTAGAAACCATATGGATCTATTCAAGAATTAGGGTGGAAGTACAGGTATTAATGACATGTGCTAGGTAAGGTTCACACCCTTTTCAAATGATTTTTTTGATGTCATTAGAAAGGTGTCCCTCACCTATAACTATCACTATTTGTCCTTCTAAATCTGAAGGGTCAGTTTCTTATTTTTACAGTCTATTATAGCCCAATGTTCATATAGCCAATCTATTCCCAAAATCTCATCAAACTTATGGAAAGGTAACTCAATCAAATCTATAGCAAATAAAAATTCTTAGATTACTAAGAGACACTGCCTATAGACCTTGTTCACATTCACACTCTGCCCTATAGGATTACTAACTTGAATATCTATATTCACATGCTCAAATTTTAGTCCCTTATCATATGCTTGTATGGTGTATACATAAGAATGTGTAGATCCTAGGTTTATCAATGCCAAAATTGTAACATTAAATAATTGAAATGTACCTGTAATAACATATAGGGCTATTGCTTTTTTTCGAGCCCTAACAATATATTACCTTATTAGTGCACAAGCTTTTGATACTATCCCCTAACTAGCACTAGTGTAATTCCCTCTGCCTTACCTCTATCCTGTATTCTGAGATGCTATAATAGATGCCTAAGTATAGGCACCATCTGGCTCTTTATAAGGACACTCTAATAATGATCTCAGGCACCACAAGTAAAGCATTCTCCCTTCTAACTCAACTAGCATTGCCCTCAATGTCTCTTATTACAAGTATTGGAAATCGGAGGTCCATTCCTATTATTTGCTAGTCTTATAGCACTAATAGCTTATAGAGGTGGTTAAGGTCTAATTGTAGAAGCCTACTCAGACTTCTAAGACTATGTCTACCTTTGTGCTTGGTTCATTGACTGAGACTGAGGCTATACTTCTCTTCATCTCTTACTACCACTTAAAGCTACACTAGACTACCTAGCAGTGAACTATCTTTTCCTCTAAAAGAAATCCCTCATCTTATGTACCATCTTTTCCATATCATATATAGATACTACTAATATAGCAAAATCTATCACCCTAAGGTTAGCTATCTACATTCTTCATTCTACATTCAAACTTTTTAGGAATCTTTTACATTTTTCCTCTTTAATAGGAATAAACTCCTTAGCATTTCTAATCAGTTTAGTAAAATCCTTCTCATACTCTAACACAATCCTCTTACCCTGTCTCAAATCTAGGAAATCTTATCTCTTCGTATCCTTGTAAAAATCTAGAAAATACCTCTTTCTAAACTCTATCAAAAAGAACTCCTAGGTGAGATCTATTATTACCTTCCTCTTCTTAATAGTAACCCACCAATGGAATGCTTCTTCCTAAAGGAGAGAAGTTGTACACTTTAAGCTATCTTCCTCTGAACATTCTAGCTATTCCAAATTTCTGAAGGTTCCCTCTAGCCAATACTATGCTCATGCTATAGCATCCTCTTTTATACCTAGAAAATCTATAGCTCCTATCTTTTTAATCCTCTCTAATGGTGTCTTTTAGTGGTGGTAAAGGTACTGAAGCTGGTGAAGGAGATGGAATAGTAGCTATAGAAGTATGTCTCAGCAGATCCACTATTTGCTATAATAATGTTGAGGATTCTCATGTCTATGGTTTTGCTTGTGGCTGTGGCTACTGTATAGCATCACTACATTCTAGTATGGCTATACTGCTAACTCCCTACTAAATAATCATAGGGGTATAACTAGCCACTTCCTCTCTCTAGTCTTCAAGTATCTGATCATTCATCTTGCTCGACTACAAAAAGAAATACAGCCTATTAGCATCTTAGTAGTCCAGCAGTTTAGAGAAAATAATCATAGATATTAGCACTCTTATAACACACCTAAGAACATATAACTTATGCTCTAATACGACCCAATGTGACACCACCTATTAGACTCTTGAAGAAATTCGAGATGCGATGTATTGCCTGCTAGGTCACCCTTTTTGGAATTGCTCCAGGTGTGCACTCCTTAACACTTATGGACTATTTTAGAACTTTATTAGATATTGCCTAGATTCTAAGTCTAAACCTTAAACATGTTTATATATGGTATGAGAAACATAGAAAATGCATTTATAGACATTCTACATGTTACAAAAAGTTAGGCAGCACAAGGCTACCCAGGAGATATACCAAAATTTTTTTCACCTGTAAAAACACTTTTATCAACAATGATATCATTCTACCTCTTTGTTGACCCTTTTAGTCCCCCAATCAACCTCAACACACAATTTAAGCACATAAGGCATTAGGCCTATAATTATAAAAAATCATCAAGCAAGCTATATAGATAAAATACCTTTTTATATACATCAAATCTATCATATATATATATATATATATATACACACACACACACACAGATATAAGTAGCCTTTAAGCATGTTAACCCATACCCTATATTGTTTACAAGAGTGCTAACTAATCAAAATAAAGAAAAATACTCAATATACCCTTCAAAAACTATGCTACTAAGCTCTATGAACTTCGATACTAGACTACTTATCTTTACAACTTATGTACCAAAAACACTAGTATGCTGAGTATAAAACTCAGTGGTGAATTTAAAGTATTTAAAACATGTTTTTTGCAATAGCTCACATGCAATGATAATATGATAGTCAATGTGCATTATGTGGGTGTTATACCAGGTAATTCATGCAATTCAGGTGATATGCCATATTTTCACAATAATTACCAAAATGCCATTGTTATAACATCAATTTAATTATTTTATGTAGTAACTTACTATCAATCAAACTCTATAGATTAATTCAATTTAATTTAAAAGGCATGACTAGATACATTACACCTAAAACAATGGAACAAGAGGGAATTGAAAAGTTATGCAGTGGCCTATATTTTTTACCTTGACCACTACATCGGCATGGTCTAATAGCAGGGATCAACTTACTTGATCCTCTTAATACTAGACTAGAGATAAAAGGGATCAGTCCATAAGCCTCTTAATATCTCAAACAACTTAACCATTAATCATATTATAGATAATAGGGATCAGTTCATAGACTTCCCAATATCAATGAATCATAGCAAGAACTTTAGTGAATAGTAGGGATTGATCTAGAGACCTCCTAATATCCAGATAATCACCAACATCAACCACTTTAAAAGGATAGCAAGGATAAGTCTGTAGACCTCCCAATATCTAAAAAATCACATAAAGATCTAGCAATAGCTAATTCATAAGTTCATCAGTCAACCCATTTAGTGGGTGTCTAACTAATAGGCAATCTAAGCTTATTTCATGTTTATTTATTTACTGATCATCATATTATAACATTTGGGAAATGAAAAATAAATAGTTATAATTTTTATTTGACAATCAAAATTTGACCAAGACAGTTACAGGTCATTCTTAGTCCTACTAAGTAGTTATGGGTCAATTTTCCTAAGCCATTTCTAGTTACTTCCTTAGGTTTAATTGAGTTCACATTAAGCCTAGTCTAAGGCATTATTTTAAACCCAATTATGTCTATGTTCAAGGTACATTTCAATATATGTGACCCTAGGTCAATTTCTCGGGATAGTTAGAGGTCATTTTCATTTTTTGTGTATGCTATTTTAGGTCCCAAATCAAGTCCTTTTCATGCCATTTTTTAGTACCATTTACACCCATTTCCATACAAGTACATAGGCCTAAAGCCAATTTCAATTATACACTTCAAATAGCCTTAATGAAGGCTTCAATTAAATCCACATAAACCTTAAAAAAATGTCCCATATACCAATTTAGTCCCTTTTTAAGGTCAATTTTATTAGGTTATTCTAAGCCATTTTTAAATTCCTTTTTAACCACTTCTCAACCTTAAATGACTTCCCAATATCTATACATTTCATGCCTTATTACTTATGCTTATTCAGCTAAATCATGCCAAATGTATGTTACACAAATCATGCCAAATGTGCCTTGCCAATCTTACACACATATGCCATGCCATTCCTTACTTTTCATTCTAAACTTGTCTTGCATAATTCTCGGCCAATGCTTACCAATAGCCATATACATGCTTTTCTCCACATTCAATCACACATACACATATCATAACATCAATCAAGCATGCTTGTACACACATAATGCAATTATCATGTAAACTAAGCCATGGCATGCCTTGTACATGCCTCGGCCACACTAAACACACACACAAGAGCCTTGTTCATTAAATTCACCAAATACACTTATAATACTATCACAAATTAGCAAATTTCCATATAATATGCCATGCTAACTTGCCATACACCTAGCTTACATTTCAAAGCAACCTCTTAGCTAATTTACACATCACACTAACATTTCCATTTTTCACAACACATATGCATAATTCATGCATTTCTATATCAAATACATTAGAAATCATACTAATCCTACCTTAATAATGCTATACAAACCACACACACTGACACCATCCTCTCGACCAAGTGAGGATATACACCTTTTATTCATTCTTCTCCTTAAATCACCATTCAAGTCATTCATTCCACACATAATTAGTAAAAACACAAGCCTAATTCACAAATACCCATACTTTAACCATGAATTTCTTTACTTCCATACAAGGTTCCTACCCCTTTTACACGTGAAATCTAGATTACATGCTTCCAATACTTAAATTTACTTACCTCCCTAACAAGCAAGGCCTATCCAACACTTTAAGCTTATGAATGGCCTTGTTTCCCCTCACTTTTCTTCCTTCTGCATACACGCCTCCTTCCTTTTGAAAGTTCATAAAAAATTCCATTAGTCCCTAATTGAAAATCCAAGATTATAAGTATTCTTAAAATGTTAAAATCCTCTAGGAAATAAATTAAAAAGGGAAGAAACACTTACACATAAAAAATTGGTTTCTAAGCACCCTTTTATGTACACTTATGCACCTCTTAAATTTTCTCAAGTTTTATGGACGTCTATGGTCTTAAATCCCTTCAAAAATCAAGTCATAACTTGTCAATAGAAATTTTGGTAGTAATTGGTGGATTTTTTATGCTTGACAATACATGAAAATGGTAGATTAAAGGTAGTGGTGTTAAGAAAATAAGAAAAAGATTAGTGGTGGGGTGGCAATGCTAAATGGCCATCTAGCTAGCAACTTAAGGCTTTTACAGTGGCTGAGGTGGCTCGGGTGGGAACATATACTACTTGAGCTTCCCGAAATTGCTCGATTTCGATAGAAACTTCGAGGAATTTTTAAAAATTATTTAGACCTCTAAAAATCATTATGTTTGTTTTAAAAATCCTCAATTAGTCCCATTTATAGGCTCGTAAAATTTCACAGCTAAATTCCCTCGATAAGAATGTTAACCAACTTCCTCAGTTTACGTGTAAAACTTAAAATTATGGAAAAGTTGCAAATGACATCAGAATTCAAAAATTCCTTCACCAATAGATTCAAGGGAATTTTTGACCATTATTGTATGGTATTTTTAGGTCTGTCTAGGCATAACATAGGTTATTCCTAGCTCAAATCCATTATAGCCTACGGTCTACTAGATTATAGCCTAAAATAATTTATTAGTTCAGCTAAATCTTTAAATTAAGCCATTTTCATCATTTTCTTGCTCTTTAAAGTTTCATGACTAGTACACTTTGCCTCAAGGCTCGTAAAGGTGACTTGGCACTCTGGGAACACTTTTTGAGCCTCGAAGGTAGAGTTTACAGAGCCTTTGATTTACGAGTATTACATGTGTCTTCTCTTATTCTAGATGGCACGAGTTTCAATAAGAGGTGTAATATTATGCCACTCTCATTCGAATTTAGCTATTAGGTCAAGTGAGGGGGTGTCACATTAGGTTATATTAGAGCAAGATTTAGGCAGTCCTAGGCTACATATAAGTGCCATAGTGTTCATGCATACAAACATCACATTACACTATACTACTTAAGGCTAATTTGAATTTGTTGATATATATTGAAAATGAGCAAATAGAGAATGACAACTGCTATTGCGGAGGTGGAAAGCCATGCTCCCATAGCAGTTTAGGAGCCTGCAAGCTTAGGGGCACTTGTATCGAGTTATGCAATATAGTCTACATATGCCTAGCTAGCACAAGCATAACTCATGTTGACATAATAAATGGCTAAAGTATTTAAAAAGGTTGTTGTAGTCTTTACCCTTCTTTAACTACAAATACCACAATAACCATTAATGGCACAAAGCCTATAAAAAAACATATCTAGAATGTGTAAGGAAGATGGGGTAGTTCATTTTCTAGGTACTGACTGAGATGACTCTACCATAGTAGAATATTGGCTTTACAAGACTAAGTGAATATTAGAGCAACTAAAGTGTATCCTAAAAGAGAATATAATTTATGCCACATCCTTGTTATAGGAAGAAGGGTATCATTGGTGAAAGAATAGACTTTTTGTTTAACATGATCTCTTTACTGATAAGAAGGAAATTAATCAAGAAAGGGTACCAAGCATATTTAGCACATGTAATTTATACTTAATCGGTAGGGCCTAATGTTAGCAAGATACTAATGCTATAAAAATTTCTTAATGTTTTCCTAAATGAACTACCAGGGTTACCACCTGAATGTAAGACTAAGTTTGCCATTGAGTTGTACCCAAGCATAACAACTACATCAATAGCCCCTTATAGAATGGCACCTAAAGAGTTGAATTAAGTAAAATAACAATGGCAAGAGTTATTGGATAAATGGCTCATTAGACCTAATGTTTCACCTTAGGGAGCACAAGTGTTGTTTATAAAGAAAAAGGATAGTGCATTGTGGTTGTGTATAGACAATAAACAATTTAATAAAGTGACCATCAGGAATAAATATCCACTGCCCAAAATTGATGATCTTTTCAGTCAATTGAAAGGATCCAATATTTTCTCAATGACCGACTTGATATTTAGGTATCACCAACTATAGATAATGGAGTCTGATATTTCAAAAATAGCCTTTCACACTAGCTACGGACATTATGAGTTCTTACTGATGCCATTTGGGTTAACTAATACTCCTATAGTATTTATAGATTTAATAAATCGAATATTCATACCATATTTAGATCAATTCATGGTATTGTTCAATGATGATATCCTGGTGTATTCTAAAGCTAGGGAAGAACACGAACATCATTTCAAGCTAGTGCAATATATATTAAAAGACAAGCAGTAATATGTTAAATTAAGCAAGTGTGAATTTTAGCTAGATGAAGTAGAATATCTAAGTTATATTGTGTCAATTGAAGGGATCAAAGTAGGCCCCAACAAAAGTAAAGCCATATTAGAGTTGAAACCCTTAAGAAACACGAAAGAAATTAAAAGTTTCTTAGGATTGGCTAGGTACTATATGCAATTTGTCAAGGGATTTATAATTATTATTGCTCCTATGATAGGCCTATTGAGAAATGATGAGAAATTTGTGTTAGATCAAAAGTGTCAAGAAGCTTTCATAAATTGAAGGCCATAGTGATAAAAGCCCTAATCCTTACATAATTAGAACCTAGTAAAGACTTTGTCATTTATACAGATGTCTCCTATAGTAGGCTTGGCTGTATGTGGATGCAAGATAGTGAAGTGGTAACATATGTATCCAGACAACTAAAACCACATG
>CANXYI010763462.1:0-10727 GCA_948208565.1 Hura crepitans | reverse complement strand
ATCACATAAAACATGTTAAAAGCATAAAAATCACATATTGAACTTATGCCATGTTTTCATCATATCCATGCATTCTAAAATAATTAGCCACCCAAGTTAAGCATATTATACGTACACAATATCCAAAAATAATATCTTTACCAACCATCATATTTATCAAGCATTATAGTAATTAATGGCATTTATTACTATTATGTAACTATATGCACATATTAAAATTCATGCATTTTTAAGCCAAGTTAATGTGATTACACATATCAAACTTGATTGCACAGGATGCTTGATACCCACCTAAGCCTTCTCTTTTCCTTAAGTGGTCTGGGTTGATGTTTTGCCTACGAATACAAAAGGATACCATACATAAAAATTAATATAAAATTCTAGGCAATGCAAAAAATAATTTTGAGCCTAGATATATGCTCTACAACATCCTAAAAACCCATGAAAAATATCAAACTAAAAAAAATCTGGGAGTCAAAAGGTTACTATTCACCTTAGGAGGAAATTCGAGATTCCTCTTAAGATAATCCACCAAAATAGGTATTCTTTATATTCATGTATGAAAAATAGAAGTGGGTATGGTGGAGGAAGAAGAAAAATGGAGGAGAGGGAGGAGAGAAGGGGTGTCAGCTAAATGAGGGATTTAGAGGAGAGGAATTGAGTGGAAATGGAGGGAAAATGAGGGAAAGGGGTATTTATAGTTTTAAAAAATTTATTTCCCCAAATCTTTGTAAAATTTTTATCTCCTCTCAAAAAACCAAAATTCCCTCATTTTTATCTCAAAAATTAGTTAAATTCCTCCTCTAAATACCCTTAAAACCTCAAACCTAAAAAAATACTATATTTTCTTTCCTAAAAATTATGTAAAAAATAGTTCACAATATTAGAAAATTTTGATTCCATAGTAAATAGACTATTCTTAATATTTGAGTATCTAGTTGTAATATTTTAAGATTATTTTAATCAACTTTTGATTTATTTTACGGTTCAAGTTTGCCTAAGGCATTATTCAGAGGGCACTGCCATAAAATGTTCTTTAGCATTTTTAACCATCCAAATGACTTGGGATTGCCTTTAAACTTTACCAAAAATTCTCTTATAATTAATACTTCTAGTCGATACACTTAGTGCAACTTATGTTTCATGAAGCACTATTCATCCTGAGAAGTACGATTCATGAGAGTCGAGATTTTTAGGTTTTTATATATCTTCCCCTCTTAAAAGAGATGTCATCCTCAACATACCTGATCCAAAGAGATATGGATATTGCTCCCTCATCTGAGCTTCAATCTCCTATGTCACTTTTTCCATGCTGTGATGTCGCCACAATACCTTCATCAATGACATTGTCTTATGCTACAACTCACCCTCTCTAGCTAAGATACTAATAGGTTCTTTGTCATATGAAAAGCTTAGTCATATCTCCACTTTACCTATCAACACATGTGAAGGGTCTAATCTATATCTTCTCAACATTGAGACATGGAACATATCATGAATCTACTATAACTCTAGAGGTAAAGCTAGCCTATAGGCCAATGGACCTACACATCCTATAATCTTGTATGGTCCAATGAACCTTGGACTCAACTTTCCTTTATTATCATACCTCAACACCTTTTTCTTTGGAGACTCACACTTGATATCTCTTCTTTTCAAATCTATATATGATTTTTATCTATTAGAAGTAGCCTTAATCCTATCTCTAATAATCTTCACCTTCTCTTTAGCATCCTTAACCAAATTTGGTCCCATAAGCTTATGCTTACTCACTCACTCAAACATAAAAGAGTCTTGCATTGTCTCCTATACAATGCCTTATAAGCAGCCATACCAAGGCTTGCCTAGTAACTATTGTTGTAAGCAAACTCCATCGAAGAGATATACTTATCCTAGCTACCCTTGAGTTTTACAGCACATGGTCGAAGCATATCCTCCAGCACCTAAATAAGCCTCTCTGACTGACATCCGTCTGAGGATAAAAAGCCATGCTAAAACTAAGCCTGGTTCCCAAAGCATTATGGAGCTTTCTCTAAAATCTTGATGTAAAATAGGGATCTCTATCCAAAATGATAAAAGAAGTCACTCCATAAAGCTTAACTATCTCATCAACATATAGTTCAACCAACTTCTCTAAGGAATAATCTTTCATTACTAGAATGAAGTGAGCTAACTTGGTCAATCTATCAACCACCACACAAATAAAATCATGCTTGTTCCTTGTCATCGATAGTCTAAATCATAAAATCTATAGTGACTCAATCCCATTTCCATTTTGGAATTGCTATGGGATGTAGTAACCCAAAAGGAACTTAATGCTCGGCCTTTACTTATTGACAAGTGAGATACTAGTTGTATAATTAGCTACATATCTTTTATGCCTGGCCACAAATATATCATCTTCAAATCCTGGTACATCTTAGTACTGCCAGGATGCATAGCATATGGTATATTGTGCACTTCTTGTAAAATCTGTTGTCTTACATCTTCCTTATCTGGCATATAAAAGTATTCATGATAAAACAATTAGCCATTTTCCTTAATCACAAACATAGTAGACTTCCCCTCTTAGATCATTCTTATGATACTCTAAATCTTATAATTATCTTTTTCTGAATATTTCACTATCTAGATCAAACTTGGCTTAACTTGTAACTCAGCTAACAAACCACCATTATCTTATAGTTTCAAACTGACATGTATCACCTTTAAAGTTGACATAAACTTCTTACTTAAGGCATCCACAACCACATTAGCTTTCCTAAGATGGTAATCAATAAGGCAATCATAATCTTTAATCAATTTGATCTATCTTCTTTGCCTTAAGTTTAACTCCTTCTATGTCAATAGATACTTCAAACTCTAATGATTAATGAAGGCATAGCACTTCTCCCCATAAAGATAATGCCTCCATATCTTTAAAGCAAACACAATAGTTGTGAGCTCTAAATTATGTGTTGGGTAGTTTTTCTTATGAGGTTTTAATTGCTATGAAGCATAAGCAACAACCTTGCCATCCTACATGAGTACACATCCTAACCCATTTAGTGAGGCATTACTATATATAGTGATATCTTTTTTTGATGCTAGTTATACCAAAATTAGAGCCTCTATTAACACACCTCTGAGCCTATCAAAACTTTTCTGACATCTACTATCCCATTCAAACTTCACATCCTTCTTTAAATGACATGTCATAGGGCTAGCTATCAAGGAAAACCCCTTGACAAACCTTCTATACTATCTAGCCAAAACTAAGAAACTCTTTATCTCAGTCATATTCTTAAGTGGTTTCCACTCCATTAGAGCTTGAATCTTGCTAGGATTAACCCTTATGCCTTCTACTAATGCTATATGCCCCAAAAATGATACTTCTTCTAGCTAAAACTCACACTTACTGAGCTTAGCATAGAGCTTCTCATCCCTCAATATCTATAAAATTGTTCGTAGATGCTTGTCATACTCTACACAATTCTTGGAATGCATAAGTATGTCATTAATGAAGACTACTACAAACTGATCTAGAAATGGCCTGAAAATTCAGTTCATAAAATCCATAAATGCTGTCAATGTATTAGTCAACCTGAAAGGCATTACTAGGAACTCATAGTGACCATATCTAGTCCTTTGTGTATGTCCATCTCTTTTACTCTTAGTTGGTAATACCTAGATCTAAGATCAATCCTAGAGAAGACACCTACCCCTCAAAGCTGACAAAAAAGATCATCAATTCATGGTAAAGGATACTTGTTCTTGATGGTGACTTTGTTCAACTACCAGTAATCCACATAAAGTCTTAAGGAACTATCCTTCTTCTTGACAAATAGAACTAGTGCTCCCTATAGTGAAAAACTTGGTCTAACGAAACCATTGTCAAGAAGCTCTTGCAACTATATCTTCAACTCCTTCAGCTCTATAAAAGCCATCTAGTACAGAGCTATGGAAAATGGTGTTGTGCTTGGCATCACCTCAATTCCAAATTCTAATTCCTATTTTGGTGGCAAACTAGGTAATTCTTCTAGAAAAATATCCTTAAACTCAATCACAATAGGAATCTGACTCACTTCTGATACTTCCTATTCAATGTCAACCATATATGTAAGGTAGGCTTGAGAACCCTCTCGCATCATCCTATAAGCCACAACTACTGATACTATATTAGCCATGCAATTTGACCTTTTACCAATTAATGTCACTTTTAACCCATAACTAGCTTGTGACATGATCCTCTTCCTCTTACAATCCATTATGGCATGATACTTAGATAACCAGTCCATCCCTAAGATAAGGTCAAACTCATTGAACTGTAATTCAATGAGATCCGCTAAAAAAACATATCTTTGTGCTGACAAAGGATAGTCTGTGAACACTTAATTCATAATGATATGTTGTCCAATAGGATTGCTAACCATTATATCAAAACCAAGTTCATCTAAGTCTAAACCCTAATCTATAACCCATGCTATATAGATATAAGAATGTGTGGACCCCGGGTCTACCAGTGCTAAACTAGGTAAATCAAAGATATAGAAAGTATCCATAATAACATCTATGGCGTCTATCTCCTCTCTAGCCTGTATGGCATACTATTTAGATAGAGCTACACTCTCTGACTTATCCTCCTAACTAGCCCCAGCTCTGCTCCCAATATCTTTATTGTCTTGCTTCTCTAAAGGATCATACGGCCTTAGTGGGGAATCCCCTGCAAACTTTTATCCTATTCTTCCAACAAACACAGTAGTGTTTTTTGAGACAAGTTTGACAAACTGGTGTCAAAACACTACTAGTAGTATATCTAGGAGCACTTGAGATCTAAGTCTATGCTCTAGAACCCTATCCTGATCTCTGAGATCAATCTGACTTCCTATCCTGCTGATGCTTGGACTGACCCCCTTTCTATTTCTTATCAACTGTATAACTAGAAATGCCATGTCCCTGGCAAAAGGACCTCTTCTTGAAACTATCTCTCTTCTATTTCAACTGATTCACCATCTCAGTGTTATGACAAGATGCTATTAATACTGAAAAATCCTTGATCTACATCAAAACAACCTATTGTATAACATCCAGATTCAACCCTTTCTCAAACTTCTTGTAGCGGTCTTCTTTTGTAGCCACCACTACCTTAGCATATCTACTCAAGTGAGAAAACTCCTTCTCATGCTTAGATATAGACCTATACCTCTACCTCAAATCCATAAACTCTTGATACTTTTGATCTAAATAATGCTCGGCTATATACTTCTTCTTGAGTTCTTTAAGGAAAAACTCCCATGTAAGATTATCAACTACCTTATACTCTATAATGGCCACCCACCACTTTAAAGCTTCCTCTGACAACATAGAAGTAATGGATACAGTATACTCCTCTTGAGGACACTTCAATTGCTACATGATCCTAACCATCTGATCTAACCAATACTTGGCTCTACACGACTCATCTAGCTATTCATCCATGAAGTATTTAGCCCCATTCTTCAGTAATTGCTCTAATTGCTCTATGTATATCTTCTTGAAAGCCTACTACTCTAGAGGTACTAAAGGTGGAGTTATATGTACCCTAGCAATTATAGTAGCAATAGCCGTAATAGCTGTCATCGCCTACCTGACTGACTTTAACATAATCTCTAGCCAAGCCGACTCACTCTACTGCCTAGGTGTAGCATGTCCCATGTCACTGGAGGTCACATGCTTTTGTTGTGCCCCTCTTTGTACAATAGTCATAGAAGCATGTCTCTCTACATCTTCTTTGCATCAAGTCGTACTATAGCTTATCTCTATATTTGTATGTAAGAGAAATAGATTATAAACCACACATGGAAAATGTTATGATGTAAATATGCTACAATGCTCTTTTATAACCTATAGGTTTAGATGAAAGCCTAAACCGAAGCTCTGATGCCACTAAATTGTAGTGCCCTTTACTCGGTCTGTATACTGAACCCAAGTAGAGAGCGCTACTGCATACTGAGATCCAATTTCACTACCTATAAAACCATATAAATTTAAAACTTTTTATTAAATAAATATTTTTTCATTATAGACTTGTTAAAAAACTAAAAAACATTTGGCATGCTTTATTAGGCAACTAATAAGGTCATCGTGTTAGAAATCTAATAGCATAATAGTTGTATTGAGATATTTTTCCAAATAGTAAATCTATTAAAAACACTTTAATGAAAACATACAACACATCTCAACATCAAATGGGTCCTTTTAACCCTCCCAAATTTTATCAGAAAAACACAGAGCCTCAAACTATACTCAAACAACATTTTCACATACATTATCAGTGTTATCACATAATTCATGCAAGAAAATAATGCTTTTGCAATATTACAATTTTAGTTACAAAACAAAACCCAAAGTTTACAGATTAGACCCAATCCCTTTAGAATCACAAGAGCAACACTAGATATATTTACAACATCATTTTACAAAAAGAAACCAAAGTACCCAAGAAGGGCAGCCTTTACATTCCTCTATGGGGTAGAAGCCTTAAATCTAATCTGCTGCTCTGATACTTATACATCATAATAGGCACTACGCTAAGCTTTCGCTTAGTGGTGTAATAACTTCAACTTGACATAGCAGTTAAAAACATACACTTATGCAATATGTGTCAAGTGAATTATCTTGCAAATCATACATATGCACACATTATGATAATAACATAATTATGCAATATTAGCATATACTTGCCTTTATTAGCCCAAAAACTATATTATGTCTATAATCACAGTTGAACTGTTCTTAACATAATTAAAATCAACCATTACACATGAAGTACTCATATATTGGTCATAAACATTCACATGCTCCATATTACATGGTAACAAGCATAACAACATGCATTTTAATCCATTACCATATATATGCGTCATTACTCCATATTTATGTTCTAACACCTCAAATATATAAATATTAAAATTTGCATAAAACCATATGTATCAAGTTAATATTTTTAACCTGATATTATGCTAAAAACATCAATGTCACGTATATTGCATCATTTGAAAAAATGCACCTAACATTATTTTATGGTTAAAAATGTTATAATCACAATTATCCTTATTATTATAATTATTTATTTAATTTATACCTATACTAAAGAGATAACTATCTGAGGCTAGATAACAAATAACGGTGTAGTCAAAGGTGCTGACACCCACGAGGCATAAAACTATGTACTCAATGGCATTGGTATATGCAGATACAGACACATTAGCTCGTCAGCTCACACAAAGTAGTGCTAAAACAGTGATGCAAAAGCCTGGTGTCTATCAACACTAAAATGCGTATGACCTAAAGGCCTATTACCCAAAGGGAAATATTGTAGCTGCTAATCTTAGTTGACTAGTCAACCTATCTAAACTAGGTTATTTAACTATATAAACATCATTAAACTAGCAAATTTTATCTCATGTTAACCATTTTAAATACATAAAATGGTTTATATCCTGACTTATATAAACTAATCACATTGGCTATTTTGGACATCTTTAAAGCTTATACACCTATGCCAAGTAATATATGTGAAACAAAACATGGCATAGCTAACTTAGGCTTACACAAGTTCAAAAACACCAAACGGTCACATTACTTAGGTGTAAGAGCTAGAAAACTTATTGGGCATTCTAATCATGTATTTTACCATTATGTTAATAAAACACACCATTACATTTAGTCATCACGTGTGCACTTTTGGAACTGCATTTAAGCACAAAACATACCATACGAGTCATTTACATATATATAATTTACAAATATGCATATATGGCTTAAATATATGACTTACATATACAAATTTTTGCCTCTACTTAGCTGAGGCCTTTAAAATATAGATACATATGAATTTGTAATCATAATTCATTCTTAGATGCCTAATATCACATTTATATACTTTAAAATAATTATGCACGTTCATATTGCATTAATGTCATATAATGGCATTATACTATCATATTATTATAGATATTTTCATGCCACCATTTGATGACCATTTGGCCAACATATGCTCATCAATAGCATATCTTTCATGTCACATGTAAACACCTATTAATGTTTCACATACATTGCACATTAATTGCATATAACATGTTAAAGGTATAAAAATCACATATTAAACTTATGCCATGTTTTCATCATATCTATGCATTCATAACTAATTAGCCATGCAAGTTAACATATTATACATATACGATATCCAAAAATCATATCTTGACTAACCATCACATTTATTAGGCATTATAGTAATTAATGGCTTTTTATTACTATTATGTAACTATATGGACATATTAAAATTCATGTAATTTTAACCCAAGTTAATGTGATTACACATACCAAACTAGATTGCACGAGAAACTTGATACTCGCCTAAGCCTTCTCCTTACTTCGAGAAGTTTGGGTTGACGTTTTGCCTATGAATATAAAAGGATACCATATATAAAAATTAATATATAATTCTAAGAAATTCAAAAATTATTTCAAGCCTAGATATATGCTTTACGGCACTTTAGAAACCTATGAAGAATATCAAACTCAAAAAAATACCCGAGAGTCGAAAGGTTACTATTCACCTTAGGAGGAAGTTCGAGATTCCTCTTAAGATACTCCGCCAAAATGGGTATTCTTAGTGTCTGTGAACTTATCTCAGGATGCTCTTTCATTTAGGTATGATAAATAGAGGTGGGTATGGTAGAGGAAGAAGAAAAATGGAGGAGAAGGAAGAGGGAAGGGGTGTCAACTAAATGAGGGATTTAGAGGAGAGGAATTGAGTGGAAATGGAGGGAAAATTAGGGAAATGGGCATATATAGTTTAAAAAAATTATTTTCCCAAAATCTTTGTAAAAGTTTTATCCTCTCTTAGAAAACCAAAATTCCCACATTTCTATCTCAAAAATTAGTTAAATGCCTCCTCTAAATACTCTTAAAACCTTAAACTCGAAAAATAAAAGAAACCTAAAAAATTACTATATTTTCTTTCCTGAAAATTAAATAATAATACTTCTCGATATCAAAAAATTTCAATTCCAAAGGCGAAGGGCTATTCAGAATATTTGAGTATCATGTTGTAATATTTCTAGATTATTTGAGTAACTTTTGAACTATTTTATGGTTCAACTTTGCCTAAGGTACTATTCATAGGACATTGCCATAAAATGTTCTTTAGCGTTTTTAACCATCCAAATGACTTTGAATTGGCTTTAAACTTTGGCAAAAATTCTCTCATAATTAATACTCTCCATCGATACACTTAGTGCAACTTGGGTTTTGAGAAGCACTATTCATGAGAGTCCGGATTTTTGGTCGTTACATGCTTAAACTCAATACATAGGTATTTATACTATAACCATTTGGCCACACTTAATAATAGATGCATCTTTATTCACTTTATCATAAAACTAGAGTTATGCATTTTTTTAATCACTTATGACATTTCCAACCAAGTCACACACTCTTATTATATTAAGCATAACCATCAAATCATTCAGCCATCATAGCATTATCATTTCAAGACATAATTTCTAACTATCCCCTTACAATTTGACTTGATTATAACATCAATTCTTCATAATTCATACAATTAAGCCATTAATGTTCTTATCTACCACATACAGATACATACACATAAACTTTAATATTAGGGATTTCACATACACTATATACTATAAGGATTACATATACCAAAGTAAGCTTTTGTACACCACTAAACTCTTTCAAGCCTTATCATTCCATTAGTTCTTTTTTTCTCCTCTTTCTCTAGATACACATAATAGGAATAACACTAGAAATACATAATAATTCACCTAGGCATCCAAAGCACAATCTAACTTGATAAACATGTTCTTTGGCATATGTAGACCTTTAGGAAAAGATAAGATTAAAGAAATCTCAACTCCTTAAAAATTATGGCACTATTCATAACACTTTCTAACCTTAAAAATCTTACTTTTAATCCATGTTTTCTTGTAATTGGTGGTGGATAGAAGCTTTAGAGAATGAAAATGTTTGGTTTGAAGTGGAATTAAGGCTTAAGATTGAGACAAAAAGGAAGAGAAATGGAGATTTAAGGGGAGAGAACTATCAATTGGTATTTGGATGAAGAAGAGGAATATTTTTCATTTTGCCAAGTTAAAAAAACTGACTTCTCTCTTGAGGAAAAGTATTTTGATCCAAAGGTGCATTTTTTCCTCCTTATCCAAAGGCTCTCATAAGTTCACCAATTCATTCATATTTTTCTCTTAATTTGGCCTTAATTACACTTCTAACATTTCCATAAATCATCTTAAAATATGTTCTAAAAGCCTCTAAAGTATCATGCTTAAAAACTAAGAAAATTCTATTAAAAGCAAGACTTTTATCTTTACCTAATTTTTATGAAATAGTTTTTGATATCTAAAAATTCTAATTCTAATGCCATTAGGCTATTTTAAATATTTGAGCATTAGCAATTTCAAGTCATTTTGAGAAAAAATAAAATATTTTACAATTCAACTTAAACTAAATTACTATTTATAACACACTATCGTAAAATATTTACTCACATTTTTAACCATCTTAACAACTACATTTTCACTATAAATTTTGCCCAAAATTATATTATGAGTAATACTTTTATCTCGTCACCTTAGTAAGTTCGGGTCTCGATATCAATATTCATGTCCTAGAAAAGTACTATTAATAACATTTAGATTTTTAGGGCATTACAAAAATTCTCTCTTCTT
>CANXYI010763222.1:0-13539 GCA_948208565.1 Hura crepitans | reverse complement strand
TCCACCATAACCCAGAACAAATCATGCTTGTTTCTTGTCATAGGCAAACCAACTACAAAGTCCATGGTAAGTCTATCCCATTTCCATTCTAGAATTGCTATAGGATATAGCTAACCAGAAGGAACTTGATGTTTTACCTTCACTTATTGACAAGTGAGGCATCTAGTCATATTTTCTAATACATCTCTCTTCATACTAGGCCACCAATATGACATCTTCAAATCCTAATATATTTTCATGCTACTAGAATGCATAACATAAGGAGCATTGTGTGCCTCATCTAAAATCCATTTCTTTAATTCTTCAATGTTTGGAACATAAATTCTATTATAGTAATACAAACATCTATCACTCTTTATTTCATATTTAGTGGGCTTCCCTTCTTAGATTACACCTATTACACTCATTAACTTATAATAATCCTTCCAACCATCTTTAACTTCTGTAATAGACTTGGCTTTACTTGCATCTTTACTAACAGGGCATTATTAGACATAAGCTGAAATCTAACATTCATGGCTCTCATGGTTACCATGAAGTTTCTGGTCAAAGCATCAGCCACTACATTAGCTTTACCATGATGATAATCAATCATACAATCATAATCTTTTATTAGCTCCATCCATCATCTCTATCTCAAGTTCAATTCCTTCTATGTTAGAAGATACTTTAGACTCTTATGGTCATGTACACATAACACTTCTCTTCGTTTAGATAGTTTCTCCAAATCTTTAATGAAAATACTATTGCTGTTAGCTCTAGATCATGAGTAGGGTAGTTCTTCTCATGTGGCTTTAACTATCTAGAAGCATAAGCAACCACTTTGCCTTCTTATATAAGAACATAACCCAACCCATTATGTGAAGCATTACTATAGATGGTGAAGTCCTTCCCAAAAATCAATTGAACTAAAATTAAAGCTTCTGTTAACATTGCCTGAAACTTGTGAAAGCTCTCTTGACATCCGTCATCCCAAATGAACTTGACATATTTCCTTAACAGACAAGTCATAGGTGCTATTATCAGGGAAAATCCCTTGACAAACTGTCTGTATTACCCGGCCAACCTAAGAAAACTCTTAATCTCTATGGTGTTCCTTAGTGGCTTCTATTTCATAATAACTTCTATCTTCCTAGGATCAACTTGAATCCCCTCTGTAGAAGTAATATGCCCTATAAAAGACACCTCACTAAGCTAAAACTCACACTTACTGAGTTTGGCATAGAGCTTCTCTTTCCTTAAAACTTGTAAAATTGTTCTCAAATGTTGTTCATGCTCATCATTACTCTTAGAATAAACCAAGATATCATCAATGATGACAACTATGAATTGGTCTAGGTATTGTCTAAAAATTCTATTCATCAGATCCATAAAAGCTACTGGAGCATTAGTAAGCCCAAATGGCATTACCAAAAACTCATATTGGCCATATCTTGTTTTGAATGTTATCTTCATCACATTAGACTCATTTACTCTTAACTGATAATAACCAAATCTCAAGTCAATTTTGGAGAACACTCTTGCACCCTTTAGCTAATAAAAAAGGTTATCAATCCATGGCAACAGATACTTGTTCTTGATAGTCACTTTATTCAACTGACGGTAATCTACACACAACCGAAGAGTACCATCTTTTTTCTTTACAAATAGCACTGGTGCTCCCCAAGGTGAAACACTAGGCCTACTAAAACCTTTATCCAACAACTCTTGAAGCTAAATCTTTAACTCCTTTAACTTTGCTGGAGCCATTCTGTAAGAAGCTATAGATACTGAAGCAGTGCTAGGTAATACTTCAATGCTGAACTCGAGTTCCTGTTCTGAAGGTAAGCCAGGTAACTCTTCTGGGAATATATCTATAAATTCTAACACTACTAGTTTATTACTAGTATCTGGTTCCACACTTCGAGTATTAATCATGTGAGCTAAAAAGGCTAGATAACCTTTCTTCAATAGACATCTTGTTATCACTGTCGAGATCACATTAGACAGAAAGTCTATCCTCTCACCCACTACTGTAACCTCAGCCCCATCTTTAGTTATGAGTGTTAACCTTTTTATTTTGCAATCTATTATTGCCTGATACTTAGACAGCCAATCTATGCACAATATCAGATCAAACTCATCAAATGGCAGCTCGATGAGATCAGCTAAAAACTGGTGTCCTTAGACTGTCAACGAACATTTCTTGTAAATCTTATTTAGAGTAACATGCTGACTTAAGGGATTGCTAACCAAAATCTCTAGGTCTATAAATTCTAACTCTAACCCTCGGTCTTGTGCTCGTGATGTGCAAACATATGAATGTGTAGACCCCGAATCAATCAAAGCTAAAACTAGTGAGTCGAAGAGATAAAATGTACTAGCTATGATGTCCAGCTCATCAGCCTCCTCTCATACCCTAATAGCATACTATTGAGCAGGAGCTTTGCTTTTAGCTCTATCCTTCTGAGCTCCCCCTTGCTTATCTCCTCGGTTCCCCTTCTATCCTAGAGTGGAAACTTATGCTGCTCTATGTATACCTTCAACTCTCTTAGGGCAGTCTTTGCGGTAATGATCCAGTGAACCACACTCAAAGCATGTCCCTAACTTTTTCCACCAACATTCCCCCTTGTGTCTCTTGTGGCATGTTAGACACTGAGGAATTTGTCTGCCTTTAGGTGTGGAACTAGGTGTACTTGTTGCCTGTGACTACTAACCTATCTTACCCTTATTTTGGTTTCCTTGGGTTGTCTTCTGAGACTGACCATTTTTTGTGATTGTTGAGGTTCCCTATATTGATTACTCTTGAATCTCTTACCTATCTACTAAACAAAACTAGATGCTCCAAGACCAGAAGATCTCTTTTTCTAATAATACTCTCATTTCTCCTTCTACATTTTCTCAATAGATCAACATACAGACACCAACTGATTAAAGCTTCCAATTTTTATGGGAACTACTTATGACTTAATTTCCACATGTAACCCTTTTCTTGAACCTCTTGTATTTATTAGCCTCTGTAGTGATAGTATCCTTAGCATAATTGCTAAGCATGGAAAAGTACTTTTCATACTCTCCCACAGATTTTTGCTCCTATTTAAGATCCATGAACTGCTGCCTATGGTCATCTAGATAATCTTTAGGTATATACTTCTTATAAAATTCCTTCAGGAAAAAGTCCTAGGTCAGCTTTTCTTCTGACTTGTATTCTTCAAATCATCCCACCATTTTGAAGCTTTTTCTTGAAGTAAGGAGGTGGCACAAATCACTTTCTCTATTAGTGTACAGCACATTTGCTTTATTATTTTCTCTATATAGTCTAGCCGATACTCAACTGTCTCAGGATCCATCTCACCCTTTCCTTTGAAGTCTTCAACTCCTATTCTCTTAATGCTTTTTAGGTAAGTCTTTTAGAGAGCCAAAAGAATTCTCTACTGTTATGGTGCTAATGGTGGAGTAGCTATTGTAGCCTATCTCAATAGCTACAATATCTCTTATACAAAGGCTAGTAGACTTTGGGTTACTGATGATGTTTGTTTAGTAGCACTCATAAACATGGATGCCACTTTGTTAAACTTATGTCCCACTGACATAGAAGCTTATCCTTCCTCTTCTTCTCATGGAGCACTCATCTTAACAGCAAGCACAAGAACAATTGATAAGGCTTGGTATCACTAAATTACATTATGTATAGACTTGACCCCTACAACACTCTTATATTGCCTAGGAATACCTGAACCTAAGCTCTAATACCATAAGATTTGACAACCCTTATCTAGTTTGGTCGCCATACTCGACTAAAGTGTGTACACATAACATGTTATTGACTTTAACTTATCCTTCAATGTTGTTTAAAACATTTATCGATTGTGAAAAACACATAATAAAATGGGTTTCCAAAAACTTTTTAAAACCAAGTTACGTATTCAAAATTAGGAATCCTCATGCCAAAATTTTGGCAGCATAACGGCTATACCGGGCACTATCCAAAAATTTTAAATAGTAACCTGTGGTTAAGAAAAACACTTTTATAACTTTCCACATACATTTTCACAACTCCATGATCCTTCTGATCACTCTAAACACCATCACAATAGCACACAATCTCAACCTCGGGAAGAGATGTCAGTCATACATACATCAACTTAAAAGCATTTTAGTTATAGCCCTATTTATAGATTTACAAAATATTAAACGTTGTGGCTTAGGCCCAAGACTAAATACATCTAATATAAGAATACATTTTTCTATTATTTATACATTACATAACTTATTTACTACATCAAAATATACCAAAAGAAAAATTCTTCTCTTATTGGTTGGGATATCTCGAGGCTTGGGCTCAATTGTTCTCTTTACCTACGCATTGCAAAAAAAATGATATGTTAAGAGAACTGCTTAGTGGTATAATCAAAATAACTATCGCATGTAGTCATTTATGAATATTCATTCTAACATATATAAATATCAAACACCATTACAACAAATATAACATAATTCATCCCAAGTGTGTATGCACCACTTAATATGAAAGAATTAACATATTCAATGGCATCATAATATAAAAATGCTTAACATCATATATACATACCACTCATGAGCATAAATAATATAAATATTATATACCACTCATAAGCATATTTATATACCACCCATAAGCATATATTATGCTATTATTTTATTCTCATCCATATTCATCATTCACATAATTAAAATTATGCTATATGTATAAATTATCAAGTTTACTATAATTAAATATATATGATTATTTTTATACTGCCCATTTTAATGAGAACATAAAACCTATGGATAACGGGATTATCATGTGCAGTGGTCTGCATTTTGGACTTAAATGGCTATTGCACCAACATAGACTTGTGAAGTGGCCCTATGGGACCTAAACGGTGGTTGCATCCACTTAGAAAATCAATATAAAAAATATAGGTTTTAGGTTAAACTATGAGTGCACCCATAACCAACATCAAGCACTGAAGTGCCTAGCAACTATTATCTATCCCTAGTTGATGGGTCAACCTATCCATTTCTAGGTTGTTACTCATACAAGCAATTTTTATATTTCAATAGTTTCCTTATCATAATTTAAAATTAATTCATTCATTTTTATGCCAATATCAAATCAACTTGACAATGCTAGGAATCTTATCTCATTTCCCTTAGTTTGGCATTTAAGCACAATGTCATGTGCCTTAATTATTTACATATGCCTTCTATTTTCCATATTATGCTTTCATACAAAATGTGACATCAAAGTGTTCAGTTTTCCATTGGTAAGCACATACCATAATTTCTTGCTCATATCAAGGCTTATAAATTCATTGAAAGTAATTAGCCCATTTCGGCCCCTATATGTACACGTTTATATTTCAAATCACAATTTTCATCATTTTTACCAAACTATAATCAATCTCAACTTATTGAACCTATTTAGCCATTATCAATTAATAAGCATCAAATTCATGTTTTTCATTTCTTTCCTCTTTATTTCTACTTTTCATGCCAACAATTGTATATTCATCATGTAACTCGTGTAATACTTAATTTTATGCATTTCATGCATATAGGATATATTTACCACTTAGTCACCTCATACATGTAATTATCATAGTTATTACAACATTGAATTTCTTCTCATATACATAAACCTTTATAGGTCATCATGCATGCTTAATTGTATATATTTTATGAACTACAACTTTATATCTATTCAAATGGCTATTCGGCCACAATCATATCCACACACTCATAAGTTTAATTAATATGATATCATGTTAATCTATTTCATCTTATAATTATAAATTCATAATCCATCATTAGGTGCCATTATATGGTAATTTACACATATTCATCACAATACACACACTTCTACACACAAAGGGCCTTTCGGCCATAAACCATACACACATACATGTGTACACTTAGTTCAACACCATACTACTCAATTTATATCTCATAATACTACATTTATATTCCATCATTTGACAACATCATGATATAGATTCACATATACATCACCATACACACATTTATATACCAAAGGCCATTCAGCCATCTTATCTTCTTAAACTTAAAATGCCATTTCTTCCTCATACATTATGCATTAATATTTCATTTCATTCCTATAATCATAATTTAAATGTCAATTTCACCCATATAACACAATTCACCCACTTTTGCACACATAAGATCATTCGACCATATATGCACACACACTCATAACATAAATTATTCCATCAAACTTCATTCATTCCTAACCTATCATATGCTATAATCACCATATACAAGTTAATTCTCCATTTACATAACAAATATTCATTTATACATATATATACATATTTACATACATTATGTATAAATTAAAGTATGCTATAAATGCAATAATTAGGTTGACTACACATACCTAGCATGCTCAAAATATCCTATGAGGCCCAACCAAACCTTCGCTTTGCCCTTATCGAGACCCCGCTTTGTTTCGGCGACTGCCTATTATATATTAAATTTTAAAAATTTTATATAAATTCATACGATATCTAAAAATGACAAAAGGCCACATTTTTCGACTCTTAGGCACCTACAGATTAAGGGAAAAATATTAATTTTTGGAAATTTTTACTCAAACAAAAAAATAACACTATTCACTTAACTCAATTTTTGGCGATTTCCTTCGATAAATCACTTAATTATGCGTCTAGGGATTGTGAGGAGGGTGTATGTTTGATAAAATGTGGAGAATTGATGAATTAAGGGAGCTTGATGGCTTGAAAATGGAGAAAATTCACCTTTAAATGTCGTCGGGTAGAGAGAGAAGGGAGAGGGAGTGAAATGTTTTGATGGTTGAACAAATATTAGAAATGTTGACCTATATATACTATTTGGATAATTACATTTTTAATGCATTCATTAATTTTTTTCTTCCTCATTTTTACCTCATTTAATCCCTCAAAATTAAATTAATTATGGCCCCCACATGCTCTAAAAATTGGAGCTCAAAAAACGAGAAAAATTAAATTAAAATACCATTTTTACGCATCTCTATATTCAAATAAAATACTTTTCGACCTTCAAAAATTCTGATTCCAGTGCCATTATACTCGTTAAAATTTTTGAGTATTAGATGGTATAAGTTTTAGAATTTTTTTAGCAACTTTGAAAATAATTTACGATTCAGCTTTGCCTTTGTTACTATTCACCAAGACACTATCGTGAACACTTTCTTAGCATTTTTAATCAATCAAAGGACTTTTGATTGATTTTAAACTTTGCCCAAAATTATTTTATGACTAATACTTTCATCCAATAACTTTAGTGTATCTTGAGTCTCAAAAATACTATTCACCCGGGAAAGTACTATTAATAAAAATCGGGATTTTAAATGGGGATTTTCGGGTCGTTACAGCTTAACTTTTACTTTTTGTTTTTTCAATCATTTTAAGCTTCATATTCATTAGACCTTTTATCGGTTATTACGAATCTACATTACAAAGTCAAGAACAAATTTTGGTTTTTTTATCCTATTTAAGTTACTTCATCTTTTTCGAACATTATTACACTTTGGCAACTAATATTAGTAGAAAATAGGTATGAAATTAGTTGTAAGATAATTCTCTCTAAATAAAATCATTTTAACCTCTTTTACTATGTATTGTAAAAAAAAATTAATATCATATCTTTTATGTACAATTCAATTTGAGCATTATCATTAATTTATATAATTTTACATAAAATGAAACTTGCCCGCGTGTAGCGTAGAAATACACCTAATTATTAGATCATTTTATATTTTACATAATCCTCAATTTCTTTTCTCTTCTCAACATATTGTTCTTTTAAAGTTATTTTATTATTTTTAAAATTTAATATATGCTCATTAGAGAAAATAACAAGAGCATTATTACTAAATCTACCAATTTCTGACATCGACTCGAAATCCTATCTAAACTTGCTGAAAAAATTGACCCAAACCAGATTCGAAAAAATACACATGATCGGACCTAAAAAATTTAAGATCAGACTCAACTAGAAACTAACCCAAATAGGTCAAGTCACGTGACAACTCAAAATAATCTAAATGTTTTTAAAAAATATTTTTAATTGTTTCAATTATTAGAATGAATAAAATTTTTTTGAAAAATAAAAAAAATAAATTTATCAATTTTATTTTTTCTATACATAAAGTAGACTTAGGTATTGAAAAGGGTTCGGACAGATAAGATAAAAAAAATTGACACATAAACCAAACTAGGCTAGCCTATCGAAAATTGAAAAATTAATAAAAAAATAAAAATAAATATTATATTGAATTAAAAATTATACAAATAGGTCATTAAAATTTATAATTATCTAGTATGTCATGTGAAAAATAGTTATACATAAAAATAAATATAACATAACATAAAAAATATAAAATTAGATAATAAATTATAAAATTAGTCTATATAAATCAATATTAAAAGTTAAGTAAAATAAAAATAAATAATTACTTGGGTAGGTTGGGCCGAATTCAAGTGGTGAATACATTATTCAAGCGTAGAATAAATTGTGGATAGGCCGAGTAGGGAGAATAAGTACCCATTTAATGCTATTTTATTTGCTTATCGCTAACTTTTTTTTATCTTAATTATCATTAATCCCATATGGATTCTTCTTCTATTAGTTTTTTATCTTATATTTTTTTTCATCTTTATTTTTCTTGTTATTTCTTGGCAAATAATAATAATAATAATAATAATAATAATAATAATAATAATAATAATAATAATAATACTTGTCCATAATTTTTAAGAAAATAATAGTTTAAAAGAATAAGTTATTTTTTTAAAAAATTTCTATGAGTTATTAATATTTAAACATAGTTGAAATATATTGATATTCAAAAAAATTAATATGCAATCAAAATTTGATATGATAATTTAAAAATCAATAAATTTGATTTTGTAAAAGATGAATTTGACTCAAGGACCCAACCCGATTGAAAATTCATTTGATTGACACTCTTTGCGAAGGAAATTGTGTAATCTTGCACAAGCTAATGCTAGTTATGCCTGTCTGAAATGGAAAAAGAAGGAGCTGATTTGAAATTTGTGAATCAAGATTTGAGTATACCAAATATCCTCTCAATTACATTTCTTAATGAAGCAAGATAAAGATTGAACAACTAATTTGCAGTTTTAGGATCACGAACTTAACGAGTGAATTTTCTTAGAGATGATATCGAACACCTCAAAAAGGAGCTAAGTACTAATGTCAATTAGAAAATCCACAATCCATAAAAAATTATTTACCTAAGCAACAATAATATTTGATCAATTAGTAAGTAGTATATCATGTATACTTAGAGAAAAAAAAAAGAAGAAAATAATACAAGTAACATAAGGTGGTAACAAAAATGCAACAAAAATAAAATCTTATGGCTCTTTTAATCTGTTTCTTCTTAATAATGGCATTTTAAATCCAATTTTTCTTGATGAAGAATCATTTAGCACTTTTAAGTCATTAGTAATTCCGCCGCATCCACTTAGTACCTACATAAACTCCAAATCAAAGTTATAGGCTACTAAGATATTTTCCAAAATTATTTCATGACAGTTATGGTAACTGCTTATATCACGTCTATGTACCATTGTTGGAATATGGGTGCCATCAATAGCTCTAATACAACACTATAATAAAAAAAATAAAAAAAGTAACAAATACTTTAAGCTACAATTTACCTACAATTTAAATACTTTAAGCTACCATTTTAATCATAATTCATTCAATACAAATTAAATATTCCACAAAGTTGCAAAGATATTTTCAACACTTTGAACTCACTTTGACCATAAATATTCTAACTAGGTATAGAAATAATAATAATAAAAGAAATTAAAAGATAATAATAACAAAGACAATAATAATAATAATTAAGAAAATCACTTACTTTAAAGTAAGGATAAAATCTAGTACTTTCTCTAATTTTTCTAGCATTGTCAGTTTAGGTTTTGCCATCATATCTACTGCAATTATCTTCAATACCTTCAAAACCTTGTTAAAATTTATCTAACAGTAAAATATGATCAAGAAAATGTTTTTCATACCATACAATATCAATAATTTTGACCAATTGTGACTAAAAATATTGCAAGTATTTTCTCAATACAAATAAATCTAGTATCCTATAACAATGTTTTTTTCTCTAATAATGGTGCATTACTTTATAAACACATCTTGATACATTCTATAAACTTGTCCAAAGTTTTTTGGATTTTTTGTAACATTTTATGTATTTTCTTATAAAATTTTATGTACATAATCATATCCAAGTGAGGTTTTTAGTCGCCTAAATAAGGAACACTAGATATGATTATTATACATAATATTTATAAGCTCATTTAGCTTAATAAGAATGGTTACCATTGACATCAACAAACATCTAATTGTGACACCCTCTACTGGACTCCTAAAGAAACCCGACAGGCGATGCACTTTTTACCAGGTTACCCATCCTGAAATTGCTCCAGGTTTGCACTTCTTAACACTTACAGACTATTTTATAACTTTATTAGATATTGTTATATTTCTCAATTTATCCCTTAATCATTCTTATATGAGGTATAACGAACACAAAAAAACCATTTAACAGACACTTTACATGTTACAGAAAATTGGGCAGTATAACGGGTACCTAGGTGACATTTTGAATTTTTTTTCACCTATAAAAGCACTTTTAATATTATTATCAATCTAACTCCTCCTTCTGGACCCTTCTAGTCCCCTCAATAACCTCATCACACAATCAACAAACACATCACAATTACGTAGGTCCTCAAGCCCATAATTATAAAAAAAACTATAAAAACAAGCCATTCAGATAAACAACCTATTTATATACAACACACCTATTCTTTTAATATATATAAACACTAATAGCTTCTAAGCATGCTAAACCTATAACCTATAGTGTTTACATGAGTGCTAACTAACAAAATAAAGAAAAAGACATCTGTGTATCCTTTACAGTCTATGTTGCTACACTGTATAATCTTTGAGGCTGGACTACTTACCTTTGCAACCTGCACACCAAACACTAGTATGCTAAGTATAAAACTCAGTGGTAAATCTAATGCATTAAAACATGTCACATGCAAGCACTCAGATACAATAACAGGCTATAAATGCAAAGCAAAGATTAAATTCATGTAAGGCATTAATTCTAATTAATTAGTCTCTCGATTCATTTAATTACAATTATGCCATTATGGTAATTTCAATTAATTTAATTATTCAATGATTTGATATCAATCAGGTATGTACATTAATTTAATATAAATTAATAGGCCCGACTAAATAGACTACATTTAAAGACACTAGACCAAGAGGGAATTGAAATGTTATATAGTGGCCCACATTCTAGACCCCGACTGCTGCACTGGCCTGGTATGATAATAGGGATTAGTTCACTTAAACCTCCTAATACCAAATAAGAGATAATAAGGATCAGTCTATAGAGCTCCTAATATCTCAAGCAAAATAATAAGAAATCATTCTGTGGATAGCAGGGATCAGTCTATAGACCTCCCAATATCTAAATAATCAATAGCAAGGAACTCTAGTGGATAGTAGGGATTTGTCTATAGACCTTCCAATATCCAATATCACCATCAAACACTTTTAAAGGATAGTAGGGATCAGTCTGTAGACCTCCCAATATCCAAAAATTCATCATAAAATATCTAGCAACTGCTAATCATTAAGTTGATTGATCAACCCATCCAATGGGTGTCTAACTAATAGGCCATCTGACCTTATTTTATGTTCATTTATTTATTGATCATCATTTTATAATATTTATGTTTGATTAATAGTCAATTATAAATTTATTTTAACAGTCAAAATTTGACCTAGATAGTTACATGTCATTTTTGGTCCTATCGAACAGTTACGAGTCTATTTTTCTAAGCCAATTCAAGTCACTTTCTTAGGCTTAATTAAGTCCACTTTAAGTTTAGTTTAAATCATTGTCTTATGTCTAATATGTCTAAGTTCAAAGGAAATTTCAGTGCATAGGTTCCTAGGTCATTTTTCCTAGACAATTTCATATTTTACGTACACAATTATAAGTCTAGGACATACCTTTTTCTTAGCATTTTTCCATGCCATTTGCACCCATTCTCACACATTGCCTTAGGCCTAAAGCCATATCTATTTGCACATCTCAATTGGCCCTAAAAGTGACCTCAAATTCATTCCATATAAGTCTTACAAAATATCCACATTTTAGGTCTAATTACATGCCATTTTAGGTTCCATTTTTAGGTCCATTGTATCATTCCATTTTAAGCCATTTTCAAGTCACATTTTAGCTCAAATTCAACCTTTAATTCTTTACCACTATCCATTCATTTTCATGCCTCATTACTCACACATGTTTACATATCTCATGCTAATTTCACATTACACATTCTGTGCTCAAAATGACATAATATTCACCCACACATACACCATGCCATAAGATGTACATCATGCCTAACTTACCTCACATACCTCTCGATCAAAGGTTGCTAATGGCCATGTACATGCTTTTATTCACATTCAATCATGCATACACCTACAATGGCATCATTTAATCATACATACACACACACCAATCACATATCATGCAAGTCAAGCATTGACATGCCTTATACATGCTTCGACCATACCATGAAAATATGCCTACAAGCATTTTTCCATCAAATTCACCACATGCACATACAATACTTGTAATACCCCCTACCCAATTCTACTGAAAATAGGCAAGGCATGCTACTTCCCACTGAGGTCACCCATCCTTGGACTTCCCTAGGGGCCTTTCGTTTAATTATAACCCAAGTTTGACTAATGTTGACCAAACATGCCCTTATTGCATTTCTGATTATTTATCCCTTTATTACTACCTATTTTAGTGTGTTAAAACATACTCATAGGCTACTAGACAATTACAGACATTCGAGTAGCATAACGGCTACCTGAGTAATAAATCCCAAATTAACTTGTAGAAAAGAACACTTTTAAAGACCCTTCACCATTTCTCCTAATATCTGAACCCTTTTGGTCCTTCAAATCACAAGCAACATAAATTAACACACACAATATATAGATCACAGGCTTTTAGACCCATCACCACATATTCATGCATAAGCAAGATTAATATTAACACACAAAACTGTACATGCATAAGTTCTCAAATACCAGTTTAGTTTACAACCTATAGCCCACTTTAGTCTAATATACACGAGTACATAGTACCATAACCAAAAAAAGAAAAGCAAAATACCAAAAGACTAGATAACATCTACACTAGAGATGTCCGATGCTGATCATCTCTCGCTCTACAGCTTGCGCATCCAAACACTAACACATTAAGTATAAAACTTAGTGGTGGAATATGTTAAATATAATATGTCAGACATGCATACATGCAATATTCAATACACATTACCATCACCCTAATTCTTCTAAGTCCAGTTTCTCATTTTGTTTAGTCAACTTATTTATTCTTTAGTCTAGTTTATTATAATATAG
>CANXYI010763186.1:0-28997 GCA_948208565.1 Hura crepitans | reverse complement strand
GCAGACGAAGAAATCCAAGTTATTGATAATTGGTAGAGAAATCTCCTGAAGGGGGATAGAGACAGACAAAATGATAACATTGGTTAGTCCGCGAATGGATGAGGACGCCTTTGGATTTTTAATTTTTTCTATTATAGTAATTACAGTCATAGAAAATGAAAGTAACTACAACCCTACCTATTTATGCTGGATTACTTTTACTTCTCCGTTTTTCAATTTTTATGTTTTTGCTTTTTTTTTTTCCAGCATATTCTGATATAGTAATTTTCTTTTTATTTCGATTTTTCTGGTCAGAGATTAATTTCACTGATTCATGGAAGCTTGCAAGACTCCATCTCCTCGTAAGGTACTTAATTTTCTCTGCTATTTTATTTTATTTTCGGTAGTACTATCAGATTTGAAGAGTAGGATCTGATTCAGCTTATGATTGTTTTACCAAATATCTGCATGATTCAGTTTATGATCGTTTTACCAAGTGTCTGAATGGTTCAGCTTATGACTGTCCTGTTGAGCTAAGATCGTTTGCTCAGTCTATATTACTATGGATTTAATGATTATTCACTTATTTGTTGCGAGTTTTTGCTTAATAGTCTATCCTTTCGGTTTATGTACTGAGCGGCATTAGAGATGAGAGAAGATATGTTAAAGCTGAACACATACTTATGTTTAATATTATAAGGCTAGGTTTATTCATTCTTTCCGTCATGACTACCTACCCAGTAATGCCTTTTGCGAAGAATTTGCTGCGAATGTACAATCTCTAGGGGAATGCTGAATTGATAATTATGCAAAACCATGGTTTTGTCTGATATTTGAATTTAGGGGTTATACATTCAAGATCCACTCTCGCATCTCTAAGTAATAACATTAGATTCAAATTTATGTATGTTAAGGAATGTAAATATGAAATTTTGCTCTGCAGAGATATCTGCCCTGTAAGGTTGTACACCTTTTTCTATTCTTTTCTTTATATCGCAAGCAAATTAAGGAACTTAAATTATTGGATATGTGGCAGAGAATGCTTCCAAGAAGAAATAACTCGGAAGGTCCATATAGACTGCTCAACTGTTCTGGTAAGGGTGACAAATTTGGGGTGATGCAGGAGTTAGAAAAAGGCGTGGAACCCAATCTTTCTGATTATGATAGAAGAACAGCTCTTCATTTAGCATCCTGCGAAGGCTGCACTGAAATTGTGCTCCTACTTCTTGAGAAAGGGGCTGATATGAATTCTGTAGACCGATGGGGTCGCACTGTAAGTTCATTGATGGTTTAATTTTGTCCATTATGTGTTCCAAATCTGTTGTGTTGTCTAGCAGATGAGCAATCCATTCTATGCTACTATTGGTACCTTCTATGGTGTTACTAGATACCATATCCTCACATGCAGGGAGTTCAATATTTTTCAGTTTTATTCTTTTAGTTTACTTGCTTTGAACCCAAATGTTGAGAGAAGATTAAAAATCAGAAACTTCCCTGACTTATCTCTCTGTGAAGTTAAGAAAAGAAATTTTGCTTAAATTTACTAATATTCAAATGATTTTACATTGTTTTTGTTTTGTGTACATATGGATCTCGCCTTGCCATATCTGTAACAAGAAGATTTCCTTACCTGCTTAGCATTTTAATCTTTGGTTATTTATAACATGCTTGTTAGATTTATTTTCCCCCTAACATATTGATATTAGAAAATTTCAGCCTCTATCAGACGCTCGTAGCTTTGGCCATGAGGATATTTGCAAGATACTAGAAAGTTGGGGCGGAATAGATCCGGTAATGCACTTTCTTAACATAAAATGATTATATAAACATGTCTAATAATATTTGCTAAGAGGGCACCTAGTAATCATTTTATAATAAGTGGCCTGATTTAGAGAAATGGCCGCATCAAAGCAACAACCAGTTTATGTTAGTCGAAAATTGAGAGTTTTACATTCGTCTTTCTAAATCATATGACCATTTGCTTGGCTATGAAATAATTGGCTTGCCTAAGTGAGGCAATGATCAATGAGCCAAATCTGAGGAGACGATCTTCTCGTTTTGTGTTCAGTGATCATTTAGATTTCTGTAGTGAAGATCCAATTGTTTACTTTTGAAATTCATGAAGTTTAAGGAGTCTTGATTAACTTAAGAATGTTACATTTGCACTTAGCTGGTTTATGAGATTATAAATCTAACGCCATTTATTTTTTGAATGTGACTTTATTGTTTTCTTTTCTGGGGTTAACTGATTCTTTTTGGCTGGGACAGGTAGGACTAGATTCCCAGACTCCATGCTATGAGATTGATTACAATGAAGTGGACATGGATGGTGCAACACTTATTGGAGAAGTAATTCCTTATCATCTACAGCAAACTCAGGACACCTAAAAATTCACTTAGATAGTTTGTGTTGGAGCTTCATTAGGATATTAAACCTTCTTACTTTAGCTCCTTATATAATTGTGTTATTGGTGATGCTCCTCTGCATTTAAATTATGAAGTCTTGCAGGGAGCATATGGTGAAGTTTATTTAGTGAAATGGCGTGGTACACAAGTAGCGGCGAAGACCATACGTTCCTCCATTGCATCAAATCCAAAAGTGAAGTGAGTTCCATTGACTGGAAACCAGAATTGTGTGACTAGCTCTCCCCTTTCTTGCACGAACATGAACGCAAACACTTGCACGCCCAAATGCAAACACTTAGGCATCCAGATGCAATTTTAGATTCAAAAACTTTACCAATTATTTAATGTATAATTAAGCACCTTTCAGTGCACTTGATTTCTTAACTGCACACGCACACCTAAATGCAAACACTTACGCATCCAGGTGCAATTTTAGATTCAAAAGCTTTACCAATTATTTAATGTATAATTAAGCACCTTTCAGTGCACTTGATTTCTTAACTGCAAACTATACTTGCCAAATCATGCTGTTTGCCATTCATTGTCTTGTTCAAGCTACTATATTATAAAACCATTCCACCAAGAAAGGGAAAAAGAAACAAGAGCTATGAGATTGAAAGAATCAACTTTATTATTCAAAAATCTTGCTAGGCTGGTATTAAGTCTAATAAATTGTCCTGGTCGCTTTAACTATTCTGCACTCATGTTCTCTGTGCTATCATTTATTGTTTCACAGAAAAACCTTTCTGAAGGAACTTGGCTTGTGGCAAAAGTTGCGCCACCCAAATATAGTTCAGTTTCTTGGTGTTCTGAAGCACCCGGACCGCTTAATCTTCCTCACAGAATATCTTCGTAATGTAAATTTTCTCCTACTAAATCACGACTAAGGATTTGACAAGAACTTCTTTCTAATTTTTCCTCCAATGTAAATTTGCTAGGGAAGTTTGTATGACATACTGAAAAGGAAAGGAAGACTTGATCAACAAACAGCAGTTAACTACGCATTAGATATTGCAAGGTAGAAATCTAATTCACCTGAAGTTCACAAAAAAGTACTTCTGTTTAACGAAAACTTACTTTTGTTATTGAAATGTTTAAAAGAGAAAATTTATGGTGATTGTGCCTTTCTCTGTTCTGCAAACTTTTCTTGTTGCAATGTAGTATGTTCGTCCTAATACACAGAATGACTTAGTTTTGCGAATTATTTTTATTATTATCAACCTGTTGCATCGTTCAGTAATGAGTGTGCTGCTTTCTGAGAACTTGGATTCACGAGATCTCCAGTGTTTGGAATTTGGATTTTAAAATTCTCTTTATTTTACATTTTGCTGAAAACAGAGAATATTATTCTTATTTTACGGACATCGCATTATATTCTAAAATAATAAACAAGCTCTATGTTTTGCAATTTTGTGATTTAAGTGTTCTTCAACTAGTTCAAACTCGGGATCTATCGAATTGAGTTGAGCATTTTGGAACCATTCTAATGAAATTGTCGCTTCTTGCCTCTAAGGTTGAATTTTGGAATTTGTCTGTAGTGGCAATGCAGGTAGATAGATGGACTTCAATTTCCATTTGTTTATCACATTATTACTTACTGCTATAATTAATATATCTCATTTGCTAAACCTCAATTATTCATCTTGCAACCTTATAGAGGCATGAATTATCTGCATCAACGTAAACCACATGCTATAATACATCGGGATTTGACACCAAGGTATTGTTTTCGAGATCTTTGCCTTAATGCCATTGTTTTTCCATTGCTTTGTAGATCAACTAAAAGGTTTTCTGGCGACCTTTAGCGAATATTGCTTTGGTTTCTCTATCCCCTGGTTAACAATTAGCACCAAGTGATAAATGAAAGAAGAAAACTGAAGTCTCACTGTTCTTAATTCACGTTAATACTTCCAGGAATGTGCTGCAAGATGAATCAGGACACCTTAAGGTTACAGATTTTGGCTTAAGCAAGATTGCACAGGAAAAGGATTCTGGCTACAAGATGACTGGAGGCACGGGTTCATGTAAAGATCTTCTCAACAATGAAAGTAAAGATCTCTCGTTCAAAGATCGTCCTGTTTATTCTAAGAAACGCTTATATCATTTTCAGATCGTTACATGGCACCTGAGGTTTATCGTCGAGAATCTTATGGGAAGAGCGTTGATGTCTTCTCCTTTGCTCTTATAGTACATGAGGTAATTGAATAAAAATTAAAATCACGCATTTTCTAACTTCAACTCAAGTATAGTGCCTCTTTTGGATAGTTTTGGCTGCTAGTGAAGTGTGTTTAATCTCCTTTATGTTGTTGGCTTGAGTTTACAGATGTTCCAAGGGGGACCATCAAATAGGACAGAACTAGCAGAGCAAGTAGCAGATAAGCGGGCTTACGAAGATTCTCGACCATCCCTATCCTCTTTTGTGTACCCTGAACCGATCAAGACGTAAGTTCCAGTAAAATTGCTCTCGTTTGCCGTGAGAGTTCATCAACAAGCGTACGGAGATTTTTAAATTTTCAGGGATTTCAGCGAAAAGGGCTAAACTATAAATGAGAATTATTGTCATGCTATAAGTTTTTCTTGTGCTTGGTAGGTTTTCCCAGCAGTTAAATTCCAAGACCACTATAGGGTAATGCGGTGCAACAGTTTCTTGGTGGAGTTTCAGAATATGAAAAATGTGGACAATATTAATCTTTCGACTAGCAGCTATGACTTGTTCTTGAAAAACAACGTAGTTATGCATTCGTGTCATCATGAGCAAATCTCTTCACTGGAATTCTCGTGACTTCTTGTTTTTTTTTCTCACTTTGTTAGGCTTCTCAGAGAGTGTTGGCACAAGAATCCGGAATGCCGACCTACATTTGAAGAGATAATTTCGCAACTAGAGACAATTGACGACAATCTTCGACGTACGAGACCTGTGGGTGGCCGCTGCGCTTGTATTATCTTATGAGTCCTAGTTCAATAGTATGTTCTCAGTATACAGCGACCGCTGTATTTTTTGTGCAAGCTTTTCTTTCCCCTGCGGACTATTCTTTTGTTTTTATGTAATTGGGATAAATGACTTTTCTCACTGCGTTTTAAGTGGTAATGATGAATTCTGCATATCCTGAGTTTCCTCTGCCTATTGAACATTGTAAAAATATATATCTATTTACAGAAAATAATAACGGACTTAGACATAATGTTATTTTTAAAATAGAATTACATAGGATTTTCATCAGCGAACTGTCTGGGTGGTGTAGTTGGTTATCACGCTAGTCTCACACACTAGAGGTCCCCGGTTCGAACCCGGGCTCAGACATTTTCAACTTACTGTTATTTTATTTTTAATATTACTCTACCATGCTTCTATAGTGCAGTGCTACTTGAGTCCACCCCAAATTTTCCTATTCTATTTTCTCTCTGCCGACTTTCTACTTCCCGTATACTTATTATCATCAAATCCTAATCCTCCAGTCTTGCAGAAAGATGCAAATTCAAAAACTATCAGTGTCAAATCACATCCTGCCACCACTCAATTCCACACATTCTTCTCTTATAAACTCGGTTTTTTCACCAGCGCACCAGCACCCTGTTTCTCTGTGCAGACTTAAGTCAAAATCTGGGTTTTGCAATTTAGTTAAAAGGGTTTCCAAATCACTTAATGAGTTTAAAAGCTATGGTGGATTGGTTGCGGTTAGTTGCGGAGCTATTGAAAAAGAAGGTAGTGATGAAGATATAGATGATAGCTTTTACATAAGGAGGTGTGTAGAGCTGGCAAAGAAGGCAATTGGGCATACGAGTCCTAACCCCATGGTTGGCTGCATTATTGTCAAGGATGGAAAGATCGTTGGTGAAGGGTTCCACCCTAAAGCTGGTCAGCCTCATGCAGAGGTAACCCCAAATTTCCTTGGCCATAAAATTTGATTGATAGTTATGATTCTTTTGGTCTACTTAAGATATTTTTAGTATTCTTTGAGCAAAAATATTATATCAGTTTTTGCAAAGCCTAAAGATGAAAATACAAGGATAATTAAAAATTTTGACCGAGCTTGTTTTGGGGTATTTCACTAATGAATTGTTAACTTATGCATCTATCATGTTTCTTTCTTGTTCTTGCAAAATATTATGTCTACATTTCAGGTTCTTTGTTTGACCAATTGTTCCCAGATAATTTAATTCAGGTATTTGCTCTGAGAGATGCTGGAAATTTGGCTGAGAATGCAACAGCTTATGTCAGCTTGGAGCCATGTAATCACTATGGGAGAACTCCACCTTGCACTGAAGCCCTCATTAAAGCCAAAGTTAAGAAGGTGGTGGTTGGAATGGTCGATCCAAATCCAATTGTGGCATCAAGTGGATTGGATAGACTCAGAGATGCAGGAATCAGTGTAACTGTCCGCGTAGAGGAAGAATTGTGCAAAAGGCTCAATGAGGCCTACATTCATCAAATGCTGACAGGGAAGCCTTTTGTTACACTTAGGTAAGGCTAAATATCTGTATATACAGTTTGATGATAGTAAGTAATTCATTGGTTGTGACTTTATAATGCTAACGAGAATTTTCCTAGTTGGTTTGGTAATTCCTAGTAGATAATCCACTAGTTGATTATATTTTCTTTGAGGGTCTGCTTTGATACTGACTTTGTTCTTAGCTAATGTAAATAAAGTATTTTTAACTTGAGGCATTTGCGTAAGTTGCAGATACACCCTTTCTGTCAATGGCCATATTTTAAACCAACTTGGGGAAGGGGTCACTGAGCGTGGTGGATACTACTCAAAATTGTTACAAGAATATGATGCAATTATAACTTGGACCTCTGAATTTGACAAGTTATCTATTCCTATGTCACAAGAGCCCGGTGCCAATCAACCCTTGTGCATCATTATAGCGCCATCTCCTTCTTCTCCAATCCGAATTCCCATTCTGGCTGAAGATGCAGCTTCTAAGGTGATAATATTCACAGGCAAAGAGACAACTGTTGAACCAGAAACGGCTCAAAAAGGAATTGAAACTGTAGTCTTGGATCAGGTAAGTTTGAATGAAATTTTGGAATATTGTAAGCGTAGAGGACTGTGCAGCATTTTACTGGATTTAAGGGGAAGTCTTGATGAACTTGATGGGTTTCTCGGTGATGCTATTGAGCAGAATATGTTACAAAAAGTTGTAGTGGAAGTGTTGCCATTGTGGGATGAAAGCAGTAGTATGAGTTCTCTTGTAGCTTTGAAGAATACTGGAAGAAGGCTAAGTTTAAAAAATCTACAACCCATGATATCAGATCAGAGCATTACACTTGAGGGTTATATTTAATTTTATTTGTTATAACTCCAGAAAACATCACTACTTAATTTTATTTGGCAAGGTTTGTGTCAAATCATTCAGGAACACCATTTATGAGGACAAGCCGCAGGAACTAGATGGAATTATGCTTATAAAGAGAGGGAGTCTTTTATGTAGCAAGTAGAATTTAACATTAGACCTTCCCTGTATTTATGGTTTATATGTATTGCGTTCAAGAGTTGGTAATCAGAAGCTTGAAGACAATTTGCATATTGAACAATTGATTCTTGTATTCTGTTTACTATTCTTCACCACTTGTATCCGATTTCAAAACAGAAGAGATGACCAGATGGTTGTTATATATGCAAAAAGCACATTTACAGTAAAATTGTACCATATATACAAATTTATACAGTCTACAAGGTTTCTGGGGCTTCAACCGAGATTGGAAAGCTGCAAGCTCCACAAAATATCCAAAATTTCACAAGCAAGTTCGAGAATCAGGTTTTCAAGCTTAGCCTCCAGTCCGCTGTGATTTGGGCCGACCATTTGTGGTATGCTTGCAGGTGCCACGCTCTCTCTTGGCAACGATCTGATTATGAATGGCTTTCTCTGACGCAATTGCTTCCTGAATGGTGCTCCGTGCTAGCTCGCAAAGTTCATCAAGGGCTAACATTGTAAAAGGTTCCTCGATCAGGACACCAACCTATCAAGTTACAAAGAATTAAGCAAACTTCTGTAATTTGGAATAATACATATATACACCAAAGAAAATGGATACAATGTTTGATATCCCCATGCGCAAACACATATAATCTATATCCTCCCCTCCAAGACCATGACAGTATATGAAGATTTTGGCTCTGCCGTTATTCAGGAAGGATATGCAACCAGGGAATGATTCGTTGTATAGCATATTTATTTTCAACTCAGAAACAGATGCATGCATAGATATTTATACACGCATAGTTGCTCAACAATCCCAGCAACATGAAACGTACTTCTTCTATACAGAACAAGGAAGCAGCACTGATGAAAGTTGCAGGGACTACAATCCAGTGGCAATCATCCCAAAGGATAAGAGGAAGAGTGAGATGCCAGAGGACAAGAAATCTTGATGTCAAGCGAGTGTATGAGAGTGGAATCGGCAGCCCCATGAGTTGTTCGCAAACACCTATTCCTTCATGCAAACATGAGATCTTTGAATCCTGTACCATGATGAAGAGGTTGATGAGATTAGTTATTGGAAATTACTAAGATCAACCTTAACCAGCCTTCATTCTTAAATTTAGAATATCCGAGTCTATTTATCCTCCCTTCTGATATAGAAGTCCTCGTACTGAAAAGAATTAGAGGATCCATTTCAACCCGAGTATATGATCATTTTTGAAATTTTCAGAATATACTAATTGCAGGATCTGGAACTTGAAATCATGTAAAGACAACATAAAGAATGTCTGAGGAAATTATGGAATAAAGTGTGGAAATTCAACCAGAATAAATGAAAAGCTTCAAATGGTCAAGTAGTGTAAAGAAAGTACCAGCACATTTCTTTTTGATTCTTCTAAGTTGAGCAGTTGAAGGCATTGAGAAATAAACTCAATAATGCAGCGAGGCCGATGCCTAGAATTAAGGACCACTGCTAGATCATCTACTTCAAGCAGATTCCTTAAATCTCGGCCAATATCTGAACCATATGTCACATGGCACTGCAAAACAATTTTTACAAAAAATAATTACCTAGATGAATTCTAGCACCAACTTTTCTCATTCAAAATTCAGCAAATATAAAGCAGACCAGTTTTTTCTGCAGCAAAATTAAAAAGGCTCCAGCTTTTCCGGAATTGGATCAGTAAAAACTGACCTTAAGTGCCACAGGAAAGGCCATAATGTATTGCAAAAGAGCATTTTTTAGGACACCATCCGTAGAACTGTCAACACTAGCAATCACCTGCGTTGCAAAATCATTGGTGCGCGAAATCACCTTAGTCCAGGCTTTTTTCCCCTCTTCAAACCTGGAATAGGAGGCCTCCGTCCTGAACACCAGCAATAAAGCCAATGCTGGAGCCGTCAACTGATAGGGCAGAGAAGAAGCCCTCAAAATAGGGAAAAAACCAGGCAAGAAATGAAGCTCCACAGCAGAATTATAGCTGGCTATGATCACAGCCACTGATGTAAAGGCAATAACTGGAGGAATTAAAGACAAAATCACCCGTGATTGCAGACTCGAAAGTAAATGGCGGATATGGCGAAGTGAACTTCTGTGTTCAACCCATTTCTTGTGGTTGTACAGAGTGCGTTTCCGTTGCATTCCTCGCTCTTTTACGCTGTCGGCCCAGTCAGGAATTGCTCGAAGAAGGGATTTTAAGGTTAGGGTTTTAGAGGGCTGAGGTGGGATCGAAGGGTGAGAACAGAGAGCTCTGAAGGAGAGTTTCGGCTTCTGGGATTTGGAGGGGAAAGGACTCGGATGTAGTTTAAAGAGGATTTTGGGGATAAAATCGGAAGAAAGTGAAACTTTGGGGCATGGAGGTTGGAGGGGGCTTGTGGGGGGTGACATTGGAGGTGGATATCAGCGTAAAGGTTTGAGCTTGGAGGGGGGAGAACGGAAGGAGAAGAGATGGAAATGGACATGGCAAGTGACAGTACTGTGAGAATGGAAGAAGTGTGGATGAGTTAGTTAGGAAGTGGTAGTTTGTGAAGGAGATTTTTACACGTGTTCAAATTTTTTTATTTATGAACAAAAGAATATACAATTTTTTTTTTTAATTTCCTGAAATCAACTTGCATTCCTCGTGCCAGTTCTCTAACCTTTAAAACATTAAATTTTATTTAATTCAAAGATAAAGAATTAAAAAAATGAACAAAATTCACGACATACAATCTTTCTCAAGGAAAAAAAAAAATCAGGTTTCTTGTATTGAAACTTGAAGATATGGATTGAAGTTGGAATCTATTGTTATTAAGAAAGGTAACATGTTTCGAAAAGGTTTCGGAGCTATAGCACGGGCGAAGAAAATGATAAAGATGCTTAAAACATCAACTAAAATCACATGTTTTTCGATAATCTGACAAAGGTTAGATGTCTTTCCTTAATTTTATCAAATCTATATGTATATCTATACAGTAAAGCCAAGTTCTTAGGAGCATCAGTTGAAAATTTGATATGCGGCTACATATGGTGCTTTCTTCTCTCCAATTATGGTCTCCTTTATCTTTTATATACTGTTTTTCTGTAATTATTAGCCATAGCCGTTATTCTTCTTTCCTTCCCTTTTCACTTCCCTCTCTGAAATCCCCCGTTCCTCTTTAATTAATAAATATTGCAATTAATGAAGGCATAGGATATACAGATGTGAAGCGATGATGAACCTGGTCTCTACAGCTCCTGATTTAATGCAAGATTTCAAGACAGGCTATCTTACGCTAGCTTCACCAAGGTCCATGTGTGTAAGCCAACTGATAGGTGCAGCAATGGGTTGTGTCATTTCTCCTTGTGTGTTCATGATTTTGGTCTCCTTGATAGCTCATATCCTGTCCGTTACGCTGTCGGAATGACTGTTCTTGGTGTTGATGGCTTCAAAGATTTGCGTTTTGCTTTGCTATAGCTTCTTTGGTGCCGCAGTTTCCATAAACATGATTAGGGATGGATTGGGTAATTAAGAAATGGGTGGGGGCGGGGTTTATTCCTCTTCCAAAGGCAATGGCTATCTCTTTCTATTTGGGACCATATATTTGCTATTTGATACGTGTGTTATTTGGCTAAAGATAAACAAGGCCAAGGTCGATGCTTTTGCACCAGCTGTAGCTTCTGGTTTGATTTCGAGAATCTTGTAAATTTGGATTGATTTTCATTAGTTGCATATCAATTTCAATGTACTTATATTTGCTTATTACTTCAGTAATTGCTCCATCGGCTTTGCATTTGAATCATGGACCTCAACATAGTAACACACTGCTTAATGATCCATTGTGACAGCAAATTTGTCCCTAAGATCAGGAGTGAACGTGATTGAAGATAACTCAGCTGTGGAAATGACTTCAGTCATTGATTTGGCCACTATTATCTATCTTCTTTACATGTACGCAATTTTTTGCCGTTTGCTACTCAACACACCACAGAAAACAGACCGATTTCTGCAATTTCATTAAGATAGGGAAATATCAGTTGCTACCAAAACTTTGAAGGTATGCTGATGGCAATGATTGCCAACTAAGACCACATTGCTTTCTTATGTCTGTAATTCTGAAGAACTTTTATCAATTTATTTTGGATGGAAGTTTCATGAGGATAATCCATCAGTTATTAGTGCAATATTATAGCTTGATCTTACGCTGTTTATGTAATTATTTGGAGATTTTAGTGAAAAAGCATTTTGTTGTTATTCAGTTATGTATTATAGTCTTTCTTTCTGAGTTTACGATTATTGTGAAGCTGACATTAATTGTACTCTAAGGTCATTTTTTCTTTTTGTGAAGTTCCCTAAGATCATTTTGATATATTCTTTTGCTGATCAATTGTGCTCTAAGGTCACAGAACTTTCTGCTGATAGTAATGCCCTCTCAATCTGCCATTGAAAAAGATATGTCAATATTGACTTGGCCAGGAAAACTAAGCATGATGAAAGATGCCTCAACCCTAAAATACGAAAAAACTTCAAAGATGGATGATTAAAACTTGATCAATGATCATGTAATTGATGCAATAGGAAGGTTTAACCTCAAGCAACAGTTTGGCTCAGCCATCATATATGCAGGACTCGCTATACAAATATGCAACATAAATGGGAACTAAGGGCAATGACACAATCTCATACTCCAAAAGGGTTATGAACAAGATAGATGGATTTGGTGCCTAAACTATATAAAAGCTTTGAGAATCAAATGGCAAAACCTGAAAAAACTAATAGTTCAGGAGAATGAGAAAAGGAGGCATACCAACATATTCCAAATCTGGATTTTAACAACCATGAACATTGATGAAAACAACTTCAACTCGAGTAAATAAACTCATTATAGAGGGGGTATCGTCAGTCAAATTTAATTCTTTGAGATTCCTCGATTCATTGCTGTTTGATGATTCTTAAAAGACCGTATAAGGATATTTTCCTGCACAACCTAAAGCTGCTAGCTATCAAACCTGTACTTTTTTCTCAAATTTTACTCCAAATCCAACTTTCAATGCAAACATGAAATAGTGACATACAAATGCTCGCAGTCAATAGTTTCCAACCATTTGGTTAGTGTTTAACAAATATGATTTCACAGAAGCCTATTTCGTGACCATATTAAACTTCTAGTCATTTTCAGTCACAGTTAACGCACTTACAGTCATTGTATGCTTGTCAAAAGACGAAGTAACTGGACTGGAAGGAAAATGCAGCTATGTATCTCTTGCAATGAGAAAAAACAATTTTGTGCAACACACAAGTTAAGCAACTAGAAGTAGAGCAGACGGCTTTTCATCCTTGTACAAGGAAAAAAGTCCAACTATTCATCAACTTGATGGTTCCTGAGTCGGTTCACAATAACGTTTGACAACACCATGAATCCCTCCATTAATCCGATGAAAGAAGACCCATTTGAAATTTTGAAAAAAAAATTGAAAATCGAAGTTATGAAGTAATTATCATCCTACACTCAAGAATTTTGAGAAAGTAAGCTCATTAATATGCATATCGTTCCATCTAATATATGAGCTAAAACGACTGAATCCCATTTTTAGCACTTACACAGTCTTTGCCTATAGCTTTATATGACTTCTGTTATGTTGCAAATTTGCAGTCTTTCCTTTTTTCCAATTTAGCATTGCGGAAATGAACTTGAAAGGTGCATCTTAGCAATGAAATTGTTGAGACTTAAAATATGATGAAGAAAGAGGTTGGCTGCAGTTTCTAAAATGCCACACCACTTGCTTAATCTAGCTGTTTAATTACTATTAAGCTTGAATAACTATCTGTTAGTGACTATAATCAGATGTCTACCTATATGCAGCTTCTCCTAGAAGCAATTTTACCTTGCTTTATAGGACATCAACTTGTCTTCTTGTTTCGTGCATGGATCGTTCACGATACCATCAAAATCACCTTGTTTTCTCTTTCTTGTTTTGGTCCAAAGGGGAATGAATTGGTGATCTTGCAATTTTGTATTGTATCGGACATGCTTTTGACCATGCAGCTTGTGCTTTGCAGGGTTGAATCTATTTGTGCAATACAAACAATTGATTGTTGAAACAGTCACCAACAAGAAGTCTAAGATTGCACTTGAAGGGCAGAAATAGTCAAATGAAAATGAGACCAGGCAAAAACCGCAGGAGCAGCTCCAAGATGTTAAGCTGTAGATCAGCCTCCACCTGACAGTGCTGTTGCAAAGCCATCTGACGAGCAGTCATGTTATATTGGAGGAGCTGCTTTTGGCTGGAATTTTATCACTTATTTGGGCAGCAAACCAGTCTACTATGGAAGAACAAAGGAGTCATTCCGAGCTGCTCAAGCAGCTTCATAGGGATCAATGCTCGCTCTCTCGACTAGTTGAAGGAACATAGTGTAAAATGCAGAATGATCTGAGTGTGACCAATTATACCATTACAAAGGGTTCATAGATTTGCAGCAATTGTAGCTATGTGGTCCTTTCTTGCAATTGTTCTGCAATATGCAAGGGTTCTGAAGGAATTTACCAATAAAATCTCGTTATTGTTTGATGTGTATGTTACCTTTTCGTCATTTGCATATTTTTACAACAGAATTATTTGCATCAGTGAAAAATTTTGACAAATCATCTTAATGTAATTGTAATACATGCAAACGCTTGAGGAATGGACGAAAAGAGTAGCAACTAGTAATATTCTCAAATCCAAAATAGTACCTTTTCTCCTATCATAAGAATATAAAAATTAATAATTGGGGAAATTTTGTACAAAAATACGAGCGTGCAGGCCTTCAGTCAATATATATGAACAAACAGAAGAAACCTTTTCTTATTTATGATGGAACAGCAAGAAAATTATTAGGTCCTAAAGCACTCAACTTGTCAAACTTCACAAGAGTTTCCATGTATTGCATTATTTTGTTTGTTCAAAAACATCCCAACACCAAGACACCGTCACAGAAATCCATTACTGGAAAAGGAATTGCCTTTTTTTTTCCTAACCGAAGTATGGAAATGAATGAATGTTATCATTGCCATCCATGGAAGTGAAAACCCCCAACAATCAATGCCTTATTTTCTTCTTCGTTAATGCAGAGTATATAGGAAAGATTCACAGATCATCATCTGGGCACTCTAAATTTTTACTTCTGCTCAGGAGTTGTGCTCTTTTCGGCTTCGAGATTGGTACCCTCCTTGAGTGCAACCTGTGCTTCATTCTCCATTCCTAATGTAGCAAGAGCAACAGCCTGAAGATAAGAGGCAACATGCCACACAGGGGAAATGACCTGGGCTTGCATTGCGTCATTTAAAGCTTCTTGAGGCATGTCATTCATGAGAAAGCATACGCTCCGCCGGGCAAAAAGAGTAGGAGACACCATGGTTCCAGCATCAATAAACTGCAAGCTCAGGAAAGAGGCGTTACCAAATCAAACGAAAATTTACTGATACCTTAACTTGATAACTGTGCAAACATATTTAACAAGGGCAAAAACCTGTGTATAACAATCAATTGCGTCCTTGAAATCTTTCTGCTTGAAAGCCAAATCACCCTTCTTTTTGAAAGTTAATGTTTCCTTCATTTCATCTGTCCACATTTGGAACGAGAGCTGCAACACAAGGGAGGAAAGTAAAATATTTCTTGTTTCAGCAATGTTCAGAAATTATAGGCGAATCTGTTGTTAGTTAAAGCAAATAGAGAACCTCATTTGTTACTCCTTCATCATCTTTATAGCCAATGTCCTCCAAGATTTCATGTATGGCTGTCAGGTCCTTTCTTGAACAAGCCTCGCCAAATGGAGACAGAGAAGAAAGTGAAGCATTATAAGGAATACCCATCAGTAAACGCGAAGGCACCTGCATTGCAAACAAAATGAAGGTGGGAGTAGAACAAGTATAAGAATATAAAACCTCTAATAAAGAAATAAACCTACTTCAGTTTCCTTTTGAAGAGGAGTTAGAGCAGCTACTAATGATTTTGAACTCGGTCTTTCCCGGAGTTCATACTGTAAACACCTAGAAGCTAAGCGTACTAATTCAGTCCCATCATCATTTGAGAATTGCCCTTCCAGGCAAGAATCTGTCAACATTTGAAGATTCCTGTCTCGTATTAAGTCTAAAGCCTGTAACCATATACACTTGATAATCAATACTGCTTGTATAGGAATGCCAAATCAAGCTAATCCTTGTAAGAAAAATGCTTACATGACTGGGAGGGATGTGCTTTCCACTGAGAAGATCAACCAAAAGGGTTCCAAAGCTATATATTACACTTTCTGGAGTTACTCTCCCTATATAGTGAAAAAAGAAGGCCAAAATCCTCAATTAAGATGTAAATTAGTACAATTTGACGTTAAGATATTAATCACTAAGAGGGAGCATGGACCAGTTCTTAAATACTCGGGAGGCGTAAATGCTAGATTAGTACTGTAACTTTTCCCGTCTCTACTGTTTTTCATCAGACCAAAGCTTGATAGTCTTGGATTACCATCCTGCAGTATTCTAATATCTATCAACACATATGAACTGTTCCAAGAAATGAAAAGGCCAGAAAAATAAGTACCTCGTCAAATAAAATTCTGTAAGCATTAAGGTCATGATAAAGGGCTCGTCCCTTGCTTGTGCAGTATTCTAGAGCTTCTGCAAGATGTAGGGCAACGCGTAGTCGCATTGACCATTTCATAGGCTGGGTTTCCCCTGATTCAAAGACGAGTTTTTTTTCGAATCATTATGTATTAATTAGGAAGGAACCAGCAGGTAACAAAAAGATATTCTTGAACATGAAGAAGGATAGACAAGGCTTACAATGAAATAGGTGTTTAGCAAGAGTCTCATTGGGCAAATACTCAGCCACAAGTAGCCTTTCATCATCTTCACAACAACAACCAAGCAGATTGGCCAATCTACGGTTGCGTAGCTGACCAACAGATCTTGCTTCCTCCTATAATTATAGAAGAAGTTACCCTTTTGAGCTATCGTACTACTACTACAACAACAACAGAGCCTCGGATACTGTTTCCGAATTCCTTTGAGCTATTATACTAACCAGGGTCAAACCAGTGTTAGTTGGCATTTACCCAAAGAAAAGTCATTACCAAAAGAAATGAAAACCCATTTCAATTGACGCCATGAACTTTATTGGAGTACAGGAGTGATTATCAAACAACAATTTCATTTCATCAATCTAAAACAAAAACCTAAAATCTAAACAAAGTTAATAGTGATAAAAGAAGTTGGCTACCAAGAACTGTCGAGCATCAGGCCAAGCCATTCTATTAAAGCGTTTAACAGCAATTCTCCTCTGGTTTTCAAGCTTCCCTTTATAAACAACATTCGGAGCCTTTTCTCCATGTTCAGACACTATGTTCTCTACTGCAAATCCTGATGTTGCATTCTTCAACTGCTCCAATGTGAACTCTCGAAAAGCAGGCAAGTAATCAATCTCACCCTTCCCTTCATTTCCTGCCAAAAGAAATCACAAAAAGTAGAAGATAATTAACTGTGATCAAACCATGAAACCCGTTTATATAAACTCTAGGCCTTATCTAAGTTGAAGACAGCAATCAACCCACCAACAGTTTCAGGAGCTTCAACAACTGCTGCTGCCTTGAACTGAGAATCCCAACAACAAGGAGTAAGCTTACAGCACTGACTGCCCATCTCAAAATATCATCAAAATCCAATATTTGAAACCAAAATCTAATTAAACTAATCCAATTTTATCTCCCCACAAAACAAAACCCAGAATTTCAATTGAATAATCTAGCGGGTTATTAGGTAGAGAGAGATCACGTCAAGCAAAGAAAGTTTGACACTTGAAACAGAGATCAGATCAGAAACAGAACAAGTCACATGCAGATTAAAGTCACATGTAATGTACTTATAAAAGTAACAAACATAATGCATCTCTGAACATCGTATTAGTTGAGGAAAAGGAATAAAACCCAATTATTAATACTGACAGGGACATCCATCCCCACGAAAATTTTAATTCAAAAGCTGTAGCCTGGAGGATTTGTGCATTATTTAAACGATCTTGTTTGTTTCCCTTTCCATGTAGACTAGTGATAGACATGATTATTATAGAAAAGGTGAGGGTAATAATTTATTATTATTTTTTTTTATTCGATTTTGCATCGCTAGGTGAGCTTGGATTGACATGGATGATTGGATTAGAAGAAGTGCTTGTACAGAGAATAGAAGGAGAGGGTCCAAATGACTGACAGGGACTTAAAAATTATAAGCCTTTTTCTCATTTTCATCATTCTTCCTGCTCCCCGCCGAATCATTTCAGCAAGGCCACCTTTCATTATGATTAATCTTTTCTTCAAGCTTTTTACAGTTGTTAGATAAGCGGCGCCGTTTTGTTATTCCTCGTCTTTTTATTGTCCGGGCCGAGTCGTTAAACAAATCGCTCGTAGATTCCATCTGCCGCCACATCAGCCGACAGTACCCCAGTTGGCCAGATGTATAGTGAAAAACGGAAATAGATAAAGTTTGGGGCAAGAATTTACAATTATAGAAACTTTAGGGGTTATAATTGAAATTAAGAATTGTTCACCAAGTGAGTTCTCTAGGGTTAGGGTTTAAGTCCCCCCTAACTGCAGAGTTGGAATCTATTGTTGACCACAGATCAATCGGAATGTCGAAGAAGAACAATTTAGCTCGTAGAAAGAGACAGCATGATTTTGAGCTTCGAAGTAATGTTTTTTAATTCAAATTTTGTTTGTTGCTTTCGTATTTGTTACTGCTTAGCTCTTTGATTTTGTAGTCGTCATTGCTTTTTTTTTTCCTGATTAATTGCAGAAGAGAAGGAACAGAAAGAAAAGAAAGAGAAGAAGCTCCAAGCAAAGAAGAATAAAATGAAAGTTAGTGCCTTTCACTTTAACTTGCTGTTTCAGATTTTGATTTTGGTTTTGGAGTTTGGTGAGCAAGGATACTGTCGAAGTTTTCATATTCTGAGTCCACATATGCATTACGGAACTTAATTACTTGCAAGTTAGATTCATATGTAATTATCTTTTGTTATGGTTTAGATTTTTTGTCTAACTTTTGTGCATGCTTGTTCTTAGGTTGACAGTGGTCGCAAAATAAAGAAGAAGGGTGCAAGTGGGTTTTCAATTGGGAAGAAAAAGTTGAAGACCAAATTGACTGCATTAACAAAAGCTAAAGCTGCCCAGGCAATGGAGGTGGACAAATGATCAATAAGGTCTGATTTTGATGACTTAGGTTTTTGTTTATATGAATGAATTGAAGAAGTAGATTGTTACTGAATTAATTGCTTTTCTATAAGTTACACCTAAGACAGAGAAGTTTATGTGTACCATGATTTCTCTTTGTTTTTCACATGGATATTCCCAATCAGGTTGGTTCTCAAGCTATAATTTTGCAGGAAAATTTTTAACTCTGTGATGCTACAGTCTTAGACTGTTAGACCGTTGGATTCGGAAATACAATTTATCTTTTATGTTGCAATGCTACAATTTTAGACTGTTAGACTGTGATGCTACAATGCTACCATGTATGTCTTTGTGTGTACATTAACAGTAGATGAAATGAAAATAGCTATGATCTTAGCATCGATGAATAGAATGAAACTAATCGCTTGAGTCATATATCAACGTCCAGTCTCCAGGAAAAGATAAGGCTCCGTCGCAAAAATTATTTATTTCAGGGCTCGACATATTCCATTTTCAAGACAGGAATGGAATATGTGCTTTTAGCAAACTGAGCATAACTGCACAGACAGTTCATTTGCTATATGCGTTGAATTGCTAGATTTACTATAACTTTACTCCATACAAAAGCTATTGAGCACATCCTCAAGCTTTTACATTGTGTGGAAAGGTCAAGTTTAGGAAGAATTGTGTTCTGTAAGATAGTGGCATTTTATACCAAGAGGTCTTCAATTTTGAGGCAATGGCCAAAGAAAGTTCATGCTGCAAACACTTTATTGATCAGGATGAGAATTTCTTCACTGTTGTGATCATTGACATTACATTTATGCATGTTCCATCTGCCATTCTCATTCCTCAGAGTCCATGTCCAACCTCTGCACTAGCTACACAGGATCATACACATGAGAGACATAACAAAGCCGAGGTCTATTCTTGTTTGTGTTCATGTTCATATCTTTTGGTTCCATGTGAAAAGAGATTCATCATTGAAGGTTGCTTTCGCGAGTTGATGAAGAATTATGCATGATCAGGTCATGTTGGTATTGGATTCGCATTTGTTGTTGCATCTCCTCATTTTGACAAACTGAAATGGGATCTAAGCCAAGCCCATCACCAAACTTTGTAAAGATTTGTGGGTTTGATTAAGCTGGGTTAATCTACAAATGGTGAGGCCCGTGAAGGAATGATTGAAGGTTGGAAGCTGCTATCATTTCCCATCTTTTTCCAGTTTGTCACTTTCATCCACTTGCTGACAACGTTTCACGGCTGTGGTTTACATTTATGATCTAATCCAATTTACAAGATTTTATTGCTGGGGACCATTTCATATCCTAGTAACCCAATTATCCATATCTTCAATGATTAACATAATTTTATTTTTGAATTTTCAAAATTGAAAATTTATTTTGAAAAGTAATGCATATCTACACACTCATTCCACTTGCCTCATAAATTTCTTTTATAACATCACTAATCCGAATATCTGCACTTCTCAAATATTTAAAAACACTTAATACTCAAAATATGTGATTATTAGAAAATAAGCTCTTGTTATATCATCTTATTCCATTCATGGAAGGTAATATTGTTTTTTAATATTAGTAATATTTTCCAAAACAAAAAGCAAATAATTTGTTTAATTTTATGAATTAATGATGCAAAGTTAGATTCAAATTCCTAATTAATTGAAAGAGGTAATGATTTGTTAAGTTTAAAACAGGGACTTAACAGCTTAATTAAGGGAAAGAGGGAAGACAAGATTAGATTTCCAAACAAAGAAACAAGTAGAGTTTCTTAGTCAAAGGTTTTTATTCTTAAAATCGCAGTAACAACTCAACCAAATATAGGTTGAAGGTTGTTCCACCAAATTTTGTTCTGAATTGTCAATTTGAAACCAATTAATTGGTTTTCAACCCAATTATTAGACTTTTTCTTACCCTAATAATCAAACCTTAATTGTGCCTTCCATTCCATCTGTTACCGTTTTTGCACTTAGGTTTTGCATTCTCGTACTTCTGTCAATTCTTTGTTTTTGTGGGGATCCATGACCACGCTCCTCTGTTATTTCATTTTCCCTGTACTGGTTTCTTAATCCATGCATTTCGAATATCCGCAAATCAATTCAATCATAAATTATCAATGCATAAAATTAATAGTTTGTAATTAATAATTCACCGTAAATTAAATTCAGAATAGTCGTATTTTATTCAGTAAAATATATTTCTACATTTTTCAGATCGTAGGTGCGGATGTGAACTTCAACATCCATATTACATATAACTTATTCGTCACTGTTTTATGTGAAAGTTTAATTATTTATGCAGAGTTGTAATTCCATAAATTAAAATACAGAAATAAAAAAATACATAGAATATGTTTCTTGTTTTTTTTTTCACAGTCCGTAAATTGTGGTGGTGAATGTATTTGGTATCCTATTGTTTTCGCTAATCATACATCAAGGTACAGCTAGGTTTTCACTTACTCCTTCTGATGGAATTCTGTTGGCTGCAGTGATGATTCTGTTTAAATTTGAATCTTTTTCTTTTTTTATTTATTTATGATGAGTTTAAAAGAAATGATTAATATCAGTTTCTTTGCCTATAAACTTTTTTGAAATCTACTCATTTTAAAGATTCAAAAATACAAATGCAATTGCTTCGTTTCAAAAGTTCGGGCAAAATAATAAAAAAAAATTAGAAGCTAAAAATCAAATCCGACGTGAGAATATTCATTTTCTTGATTTTTGATTTAATTGGTTCGAGAAACATGCAGTTTAATTTGTTCAAATCATTTTTGAATAATTTATATAAATTATAAATTATAAAAGTAAACAAACTGAATCGATTGAATAATTTTATATCTTTAATAAATTTTGATTCAATTGAATTCTATAATTTTTTTTAAATTTTGATTTTTAATTTAATTTAATCTTAAAACGGACGAATCGTTCTACAAGTCGTGATAAAAGTGCGTAATATCAGTAGAGGAGGATGACAAGTACATGTTATTACAAGTGAGTTTATTGCTAACCAAGTAATTAGCTAAGGTTGAGCGGGAGACGTTATGTCACAATGCACCTTAATTTTGGTAATCATGAATTACATGTACTTTGTTTTTGCTTTGGATGAATATTAACCCAGACGTGTATTCCAATTTAAGCATATTAACCTATCTTATTCTTAGGACCCATTTGATTTAACGGTCTAAAATTGATAATTGATAACGATTGTTAATAGATAATTGCTGATAATCGATAATTTATAACGAAAAATTTATAAGTGTTTGATGAAAATTTATTAATAATAGATATTTACATGTTAAATTACTATTAAAGCTATTATCTTTATTTATGCTGATTATTTTTATTTTTTATTTTTAATATGTTATCTAATATAGATAAAAATTAATTTAAATGATGATTTCATATGCATAAAAACATATTTTTATCTTGTAAAAAATAAATATCATAGCTATTTTAATTATTATTTTTATAAGATTTTAATATATATTATTTATTAATGTGAAAAAATAATTTAAAACCACATGTAACTTACAATTGATAAAATAAGTATTATAGTTTTAAAAATAAGGTATAATCGGCTGTCAACTAATAAAAAAAGCTACAAAACAAATCTTTTGAAACTATAAATAATTAAGAATAAAATCTGTTATCAACAATTAATTTAAAAAATTTATCAAATACGTTTAAAACAGCTATTTAAAACAAAAATTCTATCAATTATCCTAAACATTTAAAACAAACACTCTCTTAAACTCAATCAACTAGCCGTATTAGGTTATGCTTGGATTTAAAACATATCGTGTATTTATTTCTCTTTCATGAGCGACCGACCATGTATGTATATATTATTAAATAAAAAATATTTTTAAATTTTTACCTCAATGCGTTACAATGCACCTAATAAAATTTAAGGTTAGGATCATTCGATTTGAAAATTATTGTATGGTAAAATTTTGAAAATTTTTCCCATTTCATTTGGTTAAAAATTGGAAGCCAAATGGGCAGTCATAATTATTGCGAGGGTCCATTTTATGTATAGTCAGCATCAGGCAAAACATGTTATTTGCCGGTAAAAAAAGGAAAGAGAAAAAATTGCATGCGTTAGAGTCATTGGCAGCATCGTATTATAAGCCCAACCTCCTTGACTTCTTGTCCTGTTTTTGCATGCCTTGACCAATCACACTTGCATGCTCCTACATATATTCCCGCAATAATATTTTACGAAATTTAATTTAATTTATTATAACTTTTAAATTTTTTTAATATAATATCAAATCTCATAGAATTTTTAATATAGTTTCAAAGTTTAAATTCCTCTTCGGTAATGGTTTTTTAATCATTATACATATATCAATAATAAATCTCAAATTCGAGATCTCTTAAATATTTTTATATTAAATCTGTTAAGAAAATGGACCCGTATCTAACTCACCTAAAAAGCTAGCTCAAAGGGAGATGATTGCACATGCCATTATAAAGAGCACATCCATCTCTTAATGCCATTATAAAGAGCATTAATTAAGAGATGTGGGATATTCAACACACCCCCTACGCCCAGGGCCGAACAAAGCGGGAAACCTGGAGCGTAAGTATATGCAGACACCTGCGGGTGGCCCCAACATCGCAACCGGTGGCTCTGATACCATGTTAAGAAAATGGACTTCCCCCTTACGCCCAGGGCTGAACATAGCGGGAAGCCTGGAGCGTGAGTATATGCAGACACTTGCGGGTGGCCCCAACATCGCAATCGGGTGCTCTGATACCATGTTAAGAAAATAAACCCGTAGCTAACTCACCCTAAAAGCTAGTTCAAAGAGAGAGGATTGCATATGTCATTATATAGAGCACATCCATTTTTAATTAAGCAATGTGGGATATTCAACAAAATCACTCTTTAAAGATATGATAGTCTTTAATTCATAAATTGCAACGATTGATATCAACTAATGGTTATTTTTTTTATTTAGGCTATATGTCATTAAAAAATACGTTTTTTATATTTAGAAACATAATCTTCTCATAAAAGCACTATAACCCCAAAAGTACTAATTTTTCTTTAGGATAAATAAAAAAATGTAAAGTAAAATTGGGTTAGATATAACGAAAATGACGTGAACTCTGTGAAATAAAATCTCAAAAGGCAAGCCAAGATTTTGCTTATGCCTTTGTTGTAAAATTGTCACAAGAAACATGGACAAGAATAAAAATATTAAAATACATTTTAAACAGAGAGATTTCGACTTTCAATGGTACGTTAAAAAAATTCTTAACCTTTGGAAGTTAAGGATCCAATGGCTGGCCCATTCACCATGGAAATTCCATAAATCTATTAAATTAATACAACCGTATTATTAAAATATTTCGTAAATCTAACTTTCATATTTATATTATTATTCTATGCTACGTCCATAACATTCTTCATTAAAATACATTAGATTAAATTCTACCTTAAAAAATTCAAAGTCAACCTTGACTCGTCTTTCAAAGTCCACAATTCATTAAATGTTAATATGTAATTCATTTTACATTAAGTCAATAAACGTTATTCCATGAAAACTAAATTTTTTAGTTATCTATATAATAATTCATTAATAGATTAAGTAATTATAAACAAATAAAATTTTAAATATTCTTTCAATAAATTATATATTACGATATTTATAATTATATATATATATATATATGCATTTAAATACCATAACATATAGTTTGTTGTATTTAAAATTAAAAATTTTTCTTATAAAAAGAAAATTCAAAATTTTAGAGGTAGTACGGAGAGGAGTGTGCAATGACGGGTAAGAGTAGGAGGGCACTTGATAGATATTTTAGGTGTATGGGCTACCACAGGGCAGAGTTTAGTGGCAACAGAGAAATGTCACATGCAAACAAAGTTTACCCTCTTGCCTTTGGGCCCCCACCTTTTCCCCTTTCCATCATCTTATCCTTCATACGCTTTTTACTTGCGCGTGGCTTCAACCTTTTTTTTTTCATTTTATAAAAAAGTTGTTATTGGTTTTTAACTATAAATATAAATATGAAATTTTAGCTGATATGATACTTTTTTATGCTAAACAATTTTTTAGTTACACTATAAAGATTTAATAAAATTAGAAATTTAGATTTAAGATATAGTAAAGATTACATAATAGGAAATTATTCAGCATGAAAATATATAAAAGAATTACTTTTTTATTAAATATGCTATGATAACTTTCAAATAGCACTCCATGAGATATTAAATCCATACTTCTTTTTATTTAACAATAAATAGATATGATATTATATATAATTCGTTTATAATTTTATTTATAAATGAAATTAATAAAAAAAATGTAATTTATTAGGAATTTATTTGTATAAAAGGACGGAAAAACTCACGCGCTGTAGCGTGTGGGCAGACAGAATATGCTGGCATAACCCAGCCGAGTGCTGATACAGGCACTGAGTCGGCCGTATTTCATTTACTTTGAAAAAGAAAAACAAAAGAAGGGGGAAAATGAGAGCTTTTTCTGTTCAAGTTTTTGTTCGTTTGCTTCTACGACTCTCTCCCTTCTGTTTCTTTCTCTAAAATCTAGCAACACTGTTTAGGGTTAATTAAAAAAAAAACTCAACATTTTTACTAATTTATAGAAAAATATTAAATGTTTATAATATTAATATTTAATCTTTCTTAAAAAATAAATTCCTTATCGAATTCTAGCAAATAAATTGTGAATTTCACAATATTTAGAATATATATATTCTAAATATATAATAAATGATATACAAATCATTCAATTTTTTTTGTTAAAATTTAATATTAATTATAATTATTAAATTTAACATATATCATATCATCACCCACGAGAGCAGAGAGAAAGTAGAGATTTCAAATATTTTTATTTTTTTTCTTGGATGTATAGAGAGATGGAGAGAAAAAGATGAGTAACTTTATTGTGGTATACAGAGAGAAATAGATAATAAGAGAAGAAAGAGAAAGGTGTACCTTAGAAATATGCATTCCGATAAGGACTTGTGTCTAAGAGCTTCTTTTTTGATCTAAGTAATTACTTCACCTTCTTCTCTCTCTCTCTCTCTCTGCCCTTCTTGGGTTATGCCTTAATTTCTATCACAAAACTGTTCCGCCTTTATTTATTTTTTCTCGTTTCTTCACTTATCATTCGCAAGTTTCAAACTTGTCCACTGTTCTTGATAGAGTGTGTTGAAAAGTTTTTGTCTTGGAACCCAACCTTCCATTACTGTGAGTTATTATCTTCACCTTTTCTCGCTCTCAATTCTCAAACATGTTGGTTTGAGAGAGAAAGTTGGTTGCTTTTTTGGGACTTCGAGATCGTGTGTTGTGTTTTAAGAACTGGGTTTTGAGTTCTTTGTTGGCATTGACTTCAATTTGTTGTTGGCCTTCAAGAGTTGGCGTTCGCTTAGGGGATGCTTGGTGTTTAAGGTTTTGTGAGTGATGGGTTGGTGAGACTGTGGACCGGTTTCAGTTCTTTTTATCTTCAACATGAAGCCTTTCCTGTTTTTTCTTCTGAGTTTTGTTTGGTAAGCTGTAAAAATAGCTTGCATTTTTTTGTCTTTTCTTTTCAGTTCCTAGCCTTTTAGATTTCCACTCTTTTCCTCTCTTGTTTCCTGAAGATTTCATCAGTTCTTTTATTTGGTTTTGTACTGTCTTTTTATCTCATTTTTCCTTCTTCTTTGTTTTTTTTTCCTTGTCAACTATCTCGTTTCTTCAATCGACTTGGTTTTGGTTTTTTGCCAGCTATTTCTGTTACTCTGGAAGCTTTTTTGTTTTTGCATACTCAGATTTCAAGATCTTCATATGCAGCTTTTAATGTTCTTTTGTGGGTCTCTTTTTGTGTTTCATTTTAGCAAGAACGAAGCTTTTATTAGCTCTAGTTTAGTGCATTTATCATGTTAGAATGTGAATCCATTTCGAAGACTTTGTAAGTGCTTTTGGGTATCTGCTTTAGATTTTGAGACCTATACCTTGTACTTTACATTGTTTTAAATTCCTGCATTTGGGTGGAGTTTGTCACTGGATCAAACTGTACTGATATATTGCAATTAATTAGAAAGTTGGGTTTGAAATTGTTTGAGATAGACTGTTGAGAGCATAGTAAATGCATGGATCGGAGGGATGCTATGGCGATATCTGGCTCTGCTTCATTCTATATGCAGAGAGGGATGACTGGTTCTGGGTCTGGAACGCCGTCGGGTTTAAATGTATCCTCAGGCATCAATCCTTTAGCTAGTAACACTGTGTCCTTTCAATCTAATGTTGGGGCAAATGCAATTGGATCTACATTACCTATGGAATCTTCACCAGCACTTTCACCTCATGGTGTCAACATTGGCGCCCCATCAGTGATGCCACCTCCTGGTGAGTCTGTGAAAAGGAAAAGGGGAAGGCCCCGGAAGTATGGAACAGATGGGACTGTATCACTGGCATTATCTCCATCACTTTCGACCCATCCCGGTACAATTACCCCAACCCAGAAACGGGGTAGAGGGAGGCCACCTGGTACTGGGAGGAAGCAACAATTAGCTTCACTTGGTAAGATTTCCTTGCAGAAGAGTTTCTTTCTTCTTCATTTTTTCCCCATATAGATGGAGTTCTGTGGTTAGGTGAATAATAGCTGAATCAGGTTGAACTGGTTATACATTGGTGGAAGTGTCATGCGTTGTGCAAGAGTTTTTTTTTTCTTATGTTTAGATTTTTAGTAGAAGATCTGATGCATGAATATATACCTGCTTACGCTATCATGAGTGAGTAGACATAAATATCTTGTGCTGTATTTAATTATTTTCTTATTTTGGTCAAATTACGATTTTGTGTTTTCAAATATATCTTCATGGATTCCTGGAATGGTGTGTACTTGTAGATGTGTTCAAACTATTCCCTCTTTGTCGAGGTGTAGGAGCTGATTCTGCCTAGTGATAATAAGAGTCTATATCATTAGATTTATCTTGGAGTTGTAATCAAAGTAGAAAACTTTCATTCTATACCCTTTACTTGATGACTGATGCAAAATGTTATTCTTCTCGCTAGGTGAATGGTTGTCTGGCACCGCTGGGATGGGTTTTACTCCTCATATCATCACCATTGCAGTAGGAGAAGTAAGAATTCTTGCCTTCCTTGATAGTCTGTTACAGTTTGCGGCCATGTAAAATAAATGCAATGCATGCTCACATGAAAAAAAGTGATCCATTTTTTTTGAATTCATTAAGGTGGAAAAACATGATCAGGCAGAGGTGAGTGGATGTGGTTTATTATTTAGCTGCATACAGTAACTATTCCAGTTATTCAGATGTGCCTAGATCTGTAGTTTAAGGCTCAGGGTTGTTGGCGAGGTAGAAGAACCCTCTTGCTCTGAAATTCATTGTACATGAATGTAGCGGACGAATTATAGACCTCCCACTTTGTCAGGGATGCATCTAGGACTCAGGAGCGAGGGGGCCAAAATTACATATATAAAGGATCAAAAAATTATAGGGGGTGGGAGGAAGGGAGAATGTCCCTCTAACCCATTACCTAGCTCCGCCTCTGCGCTTTGTTGTCATTTAAAACTACTTGGAAGGTTTGGTCGTACCAGTTGAATTTTATGTTATAGTATTTTAAGGGAAAAAAAAGAAGAAATTTTAGGATGTTATCATCTGATTTCTTCAAATGTTACTTACAGAAATGACTTGGAAGTAATCTCTAAGAGAATAATATGATAACACATTTGCATAAAAGGAATAAAGGGGGGGCAAGAGCAGAGTTCCAAAAAGGAAATACAGCACTAGCCATGTTATGCTTCTTGGTGTTCCTTCATAAGCATTATCATAAATTTATATTGCTGGTAATATATTTCTTTTTTATTGAGAATTCTCATCTCGTGTAGGACATTGCCACCAAAATAATGTCATTCTCACAGCAAGGACCTAGAGCTATTTGTGTCTTGTCGGCAAATGGTGCTGTCTCAACTGTGACTCTTCGCCAGCCATCAACTTCTGGAGGCACTGTCACGTATGAG
>CANXYI010763178.1:0-10659 GCA_948208565.1 Hura crepitans | reverse complement strand
TAAAATGGGAATGGTTTTTTCTAAAAAACGGTTGGTTTTTTTAAGGAAAAAGGCCCCAAAAAGCAAAAATACACTTTCAAAACACCATTTTTTGAGATTTCTAAAGGCTTGGTTGTAATTTTTCGATCCGGTTGAGATATTTTCTAAAGGCAACTATACATAGTGTGTCAGCTGACCCTTTTTTCTACTATTTTTATTTTTCTTTTCACCTTATCCATCCACCAGTTAGATATGATAATTTATTTATGTAATATTTTTACATTTATGCGACTATTCATTTTTATTTTATTTTTGTCTGTCTGTCCATTTTTGCTTTGCATACTAATACTTTATTTTTATTGTAATGTGAGTTCTTTGATTTATTGGGACCTGATTGTTTTTTTTTCCACCTCCTTAAATTCTTATGAAGAAACCTCTTTATGACCTTTTATTTCTTGTTGTCTATTTTATTCTGTGCTCTATATGTACTTTTATCGATTCCCTTATTTATCACTTATTTTAGTTAGATTGTATTTTAGATGCTTTAAAATGTAATTTTATTTTTATTGTTTATTTTTTATTTGGTTAGGATGTATTTTAGGTAATTGTCATATAATATGTTCTTATTGTCGAATTATTTCCCTATATATTCTGTGAATGTTGTAATAAGTAGAAAGTGATTTCTTGCATGTTAGAAAAATAACCAAAACATTTTTATTTAATTAATTGGTGTTTTGTTAATAAAATGGGTTTTGATTTTCCTTAATAAAAGTCACAATAATAAAAAATCATTTTCTATGATTTACATGTGAGAACAAAATTTCTCAAGCTAATCAATCACCTAATTTTATGTATGATATTTTCAATTTTACTCCTGATATAGTCCGTGAACGTCGTATTTGGCAGAAAATGATTTTTAAATGTTAAAAAGAAATAATAATTAAGCTCATTTTATACTTAATTAATTGGTGCTTTGTTAATAATATAGATTTTTCTTAATTAAAGTCACAATAATAAAATCCATTTTCTAAAATTGGTATGCAAGAACAAAAGTTCTCAAGACAATCAACTGCCCGATTTCATGTATGATATTTCAACTTCAAACACCTATTTATTTTTATATAAATACATTTCTTGATTCCTTATACATGAATACATGATTTAATTTAATCATAAAATGCCGCTTGAGAAAAATAATAATATTATGAATTCAAACCAAACTTCTGTATTAATTTTGGGTATAAATAAGAGTAAGGTTCTAAACTACTCGAGTTTTAGCCCTACAAGGTATTTCTCAACTTCTATTAGGTGGCAACTCCTACCTTGTGGTGCCCAACTCACTCTTTCTAGGCTAATAAAATAAAAATAGCTCAAGATTCCTCTATTCTTGAGAAGTGAGGCTCATGTCAAGTCTTTGGCCATTTTGGTTTGACTGGCCTAAAGGACTAAAGGGATACAAATAGCAAGTTACTACATAATTAGCATAATTAAAATTATCATATTGGCATTTTGGTAATTATTGAGGAAATGAGTTAATTCACTTTAATTACATGAAGTATTTGACATAACCTTTACATACTGCTTATTTTATTGCCTTTATGTGCATGAACCATTGCATATTGCATGTTTTAAATACATTAAATTCACCACTATGTTTTTATACTCAGCATACTAGTGTTTTGGTGAGCAATTTCAAAGATAAGCAGTCTTGCCTCAGTGATCGTGCAGTGTAGTAGCATAATCTTTGAAAGGTATATAGGGTATTTTTCTTTTGTTCTGTTTAGGTAGCACTTATCTAAACACTATAGTTTATACATTAATCATTCTTAGAGGCTGCTAATACCTGTATATATAAAGGATAGACATGATATATATAAACAGGTGGTTCTTATGTATGGTTTGCTTAGGCTTTATGAGTTTTTAGATAACTATAGGCCTGAGGCCATATGTGTTTATAATGTGTGATTTATGTGTGTTCATGTTAATTGGGGACCAAAAGGGTCTAGAAGGAGGAAAAAGGATATTGTTATTTTTAAAAGTGCTTTTACAGGTGAAAAAAATTTTAGTATATCATCCGAGTAGCTGTTGTGATGCCCAATTTTTAGTAACATGTAATATGTCTATAAAATGTTTTTTCTAAGTCAGTCATAACATATATGAACTTGTTGAAGTGTTAGACTAAAAACCTAAGTAAAATCTAAAAATGTTTTAAAACAGTCTTAGAGTGTTAAGGAGTGCACTCCTAATGCAAAACTAGGATGGGTGACTTTGTAAGAAGTGCATCACCTATCGGATTTCTTAGGTAGTTTAATAGGTGGTGTGACAAAAATGCTTTAAGCATTATAATGCCATATAATAACCATTTCAGCAAAGCTATATAGAAGCCTCGAATTGGTTTATTTGAATTCATACACTCAATCAGTTATAAAAGCATAATAAACATATAAAAAATAAAATCATTCAAGCATGTCCATCATGCATACATCTCCCTTCAATATTTTGGCCAACCAAAACAAAAACATTAACATGCTACTAAACATTCAATTTAAAACTTATTTAAGCACCTATCCATGCATACACCTCCCTCACACCTTTTGGCCACAAAATAAGAATATTATCAAATATTGAAAACTTGGACATTCACCTCAATTTCATACACATTTCAAATACATTCATAATACTAATCAAACCAACCACATTCTCATAATGCATTATCACATACATTAGAATTTTAGCTCAAAAATTAAGCAATTTCATCATATGGTAATCCCACATACATTTTGCCTTACATACATCCTTCTCACTTTTCATGTCATTCATTCATACAACACACAATTATACTTCATTTCAACCTATATATGTATCCTACACACTTATATTCTACTTATTCTAATAATAACAATAATTACATAATGCCAACCACTATAAATGCCAACTAAAAACACACTTTAATACACATATTAGTTTTGATTCACTTACCAAAATTCAAAATACAATGTTATGAAGCCTCTAGACTCCCTTCTTTCCTTTCAAACTCTTCGGTTTATCTGACTCTACATATAAAATTACTAGTTATTTAAAAAAATCTATAATAAATAGACTATAACTCAAAAAAATGACTATATAAACTTATTCTTAGGCACCCGTAGAGTCAAGGAAAAATACTGAAATCAAAAGAAAAGACCCAAAACAAAAAATGGGTACTATTCATCCATACCACTTTTCTTGAAAATCTCTTTATAAAACCATGAAATCAAGTTTAATCCAACACAAATCTATTTAATCCATGATGAAGCAAGGCTTGAAAGTGAGTAATTTGAGTTATATTCATGAAAGAAAAAACAAAAAAAAGGGAAGATTTGTCCTTCTTGATAGGTACAGATAGAAGGGGAAGCACAAGAGAAGTGTGGTGGATGGGAACAATGTCTTTGACTTTTATTTGACCAATTTTAAAGCTTAAAAATGGATTATCATGATTAAAAGATCAAAGATCCTTTGGCCATTAAAAACCCCTTTTTAATTCTTTCTTCTTTAATTTAACCTTATTAATCACTTTTTAAATGTCAAATAAGCTTTTAAAATATTACTCTGGAATCCTGCAAAAATCTATGTTCAAAAACCTTGAAAATTCGATAAAAATGCAATTAATTAACTTAGACTGATTTAGTAAAAATTCTTCTCGACATTTAAAAATTCCAATTCTAGTGCCATTAGACTATTTGGAATATTTATGTATTAGGTTGTACAAATCTTAGAATATTCTGAGCAAAAATTTGATTATTTTATGGTTCAACTTCGCTTACAGCACTATTCATAGAACACTACTGTGAAATCTTCTTTTGCATTTTTAACCATCCAAATAACTTCAAATTGGCATTAAATATTGCCCAAAAATATTTTATTATTAATACTTCTCATTGGTCAAATTACTATGACTTGGGTTTTGGGAAACACTATTTATCCTTGGTAGTATTATTCAAAAAAGTCATGATTTTTGAGACATTAAAGATTGGGCTTGCCGAAGTAGTAGATTAAGTCCCAACAATGATAGAAGCCTCTATAAGAACTAAGCATGTAAGAGGAGGCTATCAAAAGTATCTCCTGTTGCAATAATGTTTTTATATTATTAATGTAATATAGGAATAGAAAATATAAGTATTCAAGTAGTGGTTTTAGATCATTTTCAATTCCATAAAGAGATATATAAATGACATTTGCATTAAATTTTTTTTAAAAATTAATATTATTATTATTATAGTTATAGTTATGATAATTGAATGTGATGTATGATACATACATACATAAATACATACATACATATATGTATATATATATATATATATGTATATATTGAGTAATTTTAAATTATAATGTAGAATTAATTATAGGATCACATAGAGATAAACTAGATAAGGTTATAAATAAGTAAGATGAAAGGATAGAAGATGAACCCGACACATGACATCCTTTATTTAAACCAATTTATCAGTTAGGTATAAGAGTGTTACAGAGATAGCCGGTTACATGATGATAAGAATAATGTGGATCAAATCTATGGTTCAATGGAGGTCGATCAATCTAAGGCTTAGGTGTTAATGGCTTCATTTTTCCTTCTTTTATGAGCATATTTAAGCACTAAGATAAAAGGTTTGCCTAATTTGGAGAAATGGTGAGTACTAACTATGTTGACCTTTGTGACTTGGCTATAATTATTACTTTCCCAATTCTTCTTCAATCCTTTATTTTGAAATGGTAGTTCAAGATTGGCAGCTATATCCTTTAGTTCTTCCGAAGTGGTAATGCCTTTAGTAAAAAGCCTAGTGTTCATGTAACTACTAGCATATTTTATGAACATCTTAATTTGTTCTATGTCGTCGAGCTTATTTCCCATTTTCTATATATTAGCCCTCATTATTCTAGTATTCTGAAAAGGATCCATTGGATTCTTGGCATACCATTTTTAAGTCTTTGAAAGTCACCTTGATAGTCATATTATTTGAGTATTATTTATCGAATGCATGAGCTAAATCTTCCTAATTGACTTTAACTTTCTTTTCCATAATATGGTATCAATCTAAAGCTATAATGCCTCAAAAATCCTGATAATTATGAATAGTACTTTTTCTAGATGAATAGTGTTCATAAGACCCATAATGCATTGAAGCCACCAAATGAAAGTATTAATTATAAAAAAAATTTGGTAAGTTTTGAGATCAATTAGAACTCATTTGAGTGATTAAAATGCTAAGAAAGTTTTACGGTAGTGTCTTGGGAATAGCGACCAAGGGAAAGCATAATATTAAGTTATTTTCAAAGTTGCTTAAAAAATTTCAAAACTTATATGATTTGATACTTAAAAATTCTAATAAGCCTAATGACACTAAAATTAAAACTTTTAGATATTGAGAAGTAATTTTTTGAAAATTAGGTAATAATAAAAGTAGCGTATTTAATTGATTTTCCTCATTTTTTGAGCTTTAATTTTTAAAAAAGTATAGGGCATAATAAAAATGAATTTATTAAATAAAAATGGCAATTAATTATGTATGGAAAGAGAAGGAAAATGGGAGAAAATGAGAGAAAGATGGAATAAAAATAAATAAATTATGGAAAGTAAAAATAGTCAAAATGAAAAAAAGTCAACTTTTTATTTCATTATCTCCCTCGCTTCTCCTCACTTAAAAAAGCCAATGGTTTCTCTTCTTTCTCCTCCTCTATTTTCCTTCCTTGCTCCTCTATTAAAGCCTTATCTCTACCACTCAAATGAAATTGTGGAACCTCTATACCATTAGACACTCTTAAGAAGTGAGATATTTAAAGGGAATTGCTTAGAATTCCCCTTTTTTTCGAATGTGTAAATAGTAACCTATTTTAGTTGGAGTAAGATTTTCTAAACTTGGATATTTTTGCTAGGTTCTAAGGGTGCCTAAGATAGGTTCTATGGTTTTAGATTTATTTTTAGCGCATCAAATGGTTTATTACAAATTTTCAAATTTCAATTTATGTTAAGGGTTTCCAAACCAAATTGAGATAAGGGCAAATCAAAGGTGTAGATAGGCCTTAGGGTTCCTCTTTAACCACCTCGGTATGTGTAATCAAAATAAAATGTGGAATTTTAGCCATAAATGCTAATAAATGTGGTATGACATTAATGTGATGCACTTTAAGAGTTTTATGGCTTATGTTATGCAAGTCAATATATTTAGAATGATGAGAATTGATTATGTTCAAGTAAAGGTACCTAATGTGTTGAAGATGCCATAAAATGCCTAATATCAAAGTAAATGAGATTAAAATTGGTTGACATAATATTTGGATCTAATTATACACTAAATGATATTTAAACATGTTTATGACATATATGAAAGTGAATAGATGTGTAAGAATGGATTAGAAATGAACAATGCTCAAAATATTGTTAATTGGCCTAAATAGACATATTATTGAAAAAATGGCTTTATTTTTGCATATGTTAGTATTCCTCCTATTATTATGCATAACAATTATGCTTGTATATTGTGCAAGATGAATGTGTTAATTATGGCCATTTATTGAGCATTGGCCAAATAAAACATAGTGCCATATGTAAGTGTGGTTATTTTTGCTTGAATTACTTTAGTAAGTGCATAAATGTGCTATATATGTGTATCATGGGAAATGATAGATTAAAGCATGGCTTTGAGTTTTAAGTCATGACTTATGATGAAATGAAGGCATTTTGGGTGTTACATGAGGTTAATATGATTTTTTGATGTCTTCTATCATCGATGGCCGAAATGACTTAAAATGCAAACCTTGTTTGTGTGTTGTATGTTGGCATGAGTTAAATAATGAACAAAGATGTGTTGCCTAGTAGCCATAAGGCTTGTAAGTTTTATGAATTAAACACTAATTAGGTGTATGTAAAGGTTGTAATTAAGATTAATTAGAGTGTTGGTCGAAAGGCATTATGAGAGTTAATGTGTAAGGAAATACATTATTTGTGATAAAGTGTGTGTATATATGTTTTCTTTATTGTTATTGATTATGAACATGAATGGTAACATATAGGTAATGAAGTTTTAGACTAAATTATGTTCTAAAACTGAGATAAGCTTAAAAGTGTTATCTAACTCTAGTTATGCCATATTATGAGTAAATCTATGAACAATGAGGCATAAAAGTGTCTTAAATGGACTTGTGAGCTTAAATGAATATGTATATGAATAATACATGTTGGAAAATCATTAATGAAAAGGAAATGGTGCTTAGATGTGGTCATGGCACAAATATGGCATAAAAATGCATAAAAAAGCTTCTAATTGCTAAAATGATATTTTTAATGAAATAAAGTAGTTTCAATCATTCAATGGCTAAAATAGTAAGTTAAAAGCTATTTAAGCTTAATCAATGAGGTGAAACAATAATTTAATGATTTTAGCCCATGAGATATAACAACCAAGGAATGGATAGGTTAACCGGTCAACTAGGGGATATAGTAGCTACTAAGGCACTTTTTGTGCTTAGATGATGATCTAAGGGTTCACTTTTAGTCTTACCCATAAATTTATATTAAGGTCTTTGGACCTATATGGGTGTAGCTATTATAAGGTTTTGAAATTGGCCACTGCATAATTTTATATGGGCACAATAGCTAAAAGGTCCCATAATGGCCATTGTACAATTTTATGCTAGTGTAGTAGTTGACTTATCTAAAATGTGGGCCACTGCACATTCTTTGATCCTGTTATCCATAGGTTTGAGGTTATCTAAGATGGGCTTAAATTAATAAGGTAAATAACTAAGTTAACCTAAAATGTACCTTATAATAGCTAAAATGATAGTTAGGACCATATATAATTGATAATTGTTCGACTTGACAAGTTATCAATTTTAAATTCATATTTTCCTTATATGTATGATATGGAAGTCATCATGTATAGTGTATGTTTTTAGACATAAACTTGGCTTCTTTTCATTATGTTTGAATATTATAAAGTATGCAGATAGGTTATGCATAGGAATGAGTTGCTTATGCATATTGTATTTTTAAAATGCTTATTAGCACATATTATTTCAATTGCACTACTAAGCATTAGCTTACTATATTATTTGTTTATAATACATAGGTGAGAAGACTTTTTGATTCTTAAGCCTCGAGACATTAAGTATTATCAAGAGAAGGCCTTTTGTTTGGGAAAGATTGTAATGTCTTGTAGTATGTGATGTATAAGTAGCACTCAAATGTTGTAAAAGTATGGGAATAGGTCTAAATTATATTAAAAGGTTTTATTTTGGATTTCAAAGTTTGTAAAACTTTATAAGCTATTAAATTATATGTATGGTTGTGTTATATCTCTTGCTGAGGTTAAGGTATCTTTTGATTGTGTTGTGTGCTATTGGAGCGATTAGAGAATCACATGAAGTTAAGAAATGTATATAGAAGTGTACTTTTCTCATACAAGTTACTATTAAAAATTTTAGATAATGCTTGGTACAATCGTTATGTTACTGGAATTTTAGCATGAGGATTCCAAAATTTTGAATATGTTACACTATTTGTAAAAGTTTTTGAAAAACCAGTATTTTTACACTTAAATGATTTTGATAAGAATGTTTTATAACAAGAAAAAGGAATAAGTGAGTTTGGATATCTCGATATACATGCACATTTTAGTTAGGCTTGGTGATTGACCAATGTCCAGATTGGGTGTGGGGTGTCACAAGGGCTTGCTTAGTTAGAGACATACTAAACAAGCTTACTATCTAAGATTTTGAGAGATGAGTAGACCTTATGGCTATTGCATAAATCATCAAATGGGTCATTGAATTAGAAGCACCCTTAAACTTGCTTATATCTGACATTTTTAATTTGTGGGGCATTGTATCATTAGGTTTTAAGCTGATGTCTTTTTGGTTGATATCTTTGCCTCGATCACTAAATGACTTATCGCTTTAAATTTTTCATTTAACTCCTTCATAAGATCTTTCCCTTTATGCTTTGGTGGTACCCAGTTATATGTAGGCTTAATAGGTAGAATCTCTTCATCAAAAATTTGATTGTCCTCCTAATCATATACCTTTTTTTCTTTCGCTTGATGTTTGGCCTTTTTTTCTCAAGAAAGTATACTTGAGAGTGCATTAGTCATGGCAGCCATGTTTCTTCTCTCGATGTATTGTAAGATCCTAGTTAGTATTTCTTTTATTACTATTTCTTCTCCTAACATGGTTGCTTGTGTTGGTAAATAGATCAATGGTAGCTATAAAACAAAAGATTAGTCATGATGCATGGTTATCTAAAATGGTGTATGATATGTGACATTTTTATTTCTAATATGATTTATGTATAATGCTCTGTGTATGCATGATGTTTAAGAAATAAATAATGCATGTTGTTATATAGTTATATTATTAGGATGTTATGTATGCATATGTGTGGATGCATTATATGCCTATATGGATAGTTAATGCATCAATGAGGTTATAAGACTAATATGGTGATAACTATAAGTATAAGAGTGTGTGATTAAGTAAATTGTGATATGGTATGACTAATGTGATTAGCATGATATGAGCTAATGTGAGGTGCATATTTACTGGGTTATTACATGGATGTATGCAAAACTTTTATTTTGAATAAGATATAGATAATTATGCTACAATGTTTATTAATTATTTCTACAAAGTGTGACTTTCCAAAAAAATAATTATTATGTAGATAAGAAGCTTATGTCATGGAGTAGGTACAATGTTTATTTACAATGTTATGCATGTGTGCATAAACTGAAAAACTATATATGATAGGTGTACAAGGACAAATATAGCAAATAAGCCTTCCAACCTTATTACTCCTAAGATGTGATCTTAGCCATTGTTCCTAGGCAGGTCTATCTAAGCATTAAGAAGGGATAAAATGGTTCGATTATAGGACTAATAAGCCTAATGACCTTTTAGGTTTTAAAGCATATGCAAAAATAATGGCCTATAACATTTTGGCCTTATTTGAGGTGAAATTAGGCTAGGCGCATTATAAATAAAAGGCAAAATAAGCTTAGCACCACTTTAAATAAGGTTTAATGTAATAGGTCCACATAGCAACCATAATGCAATCACAAACACTTAGGTTCAAATAACCTAGGGGATGTCACTAAGATTAAATATATGGGCTTTATGTTTTGGTTTGAAAAGTTTTATGGCTCCCACAAGTATAGGTCTTTTCTAATAAGTGTTCCTAAACAAGGGTAATAGCAATTGGTTAATTCTTTATTTGATATACTAAAAAGCTTGAGGCCTATGAGTGATGAATATGATAGCGATTCACCATTCTTGAATGAACAATGGGTTTATAGTTCACAAGACCATACATTGTAATAAGGGACATAATTTATATAGAATCAAATGCATGGTACTTGTAAAAATTTAAATATTAGAAGGTACATATTATAGACACTAGGTGTTTGGGGCTCCTATGTTTGGTTTGCCTATTGATGATGAAAAGGACAAAAATCCTAATAAAAGGGGTTCTTTTTATGTCCGAATTGAAGATCTCAAATTTTTCCTTAAAAAAAGGTCAAAACGGCCGTTTTCCTAATGAAAATAGCCATTTTGGCAAAATAGGTTGTTTCCGTGAGGGAATGGCCATTCTCAAGCCAAAACGGCTAAAATGGCCATTTTGATTGCGAAAATAGTTGTTTTGACTGT
>CANXYI010762977.1:0-10127 GCA_948208565.1 Hura crepitans | reverse complement strand
GAGTTAAAGCTAGTTTGAGTGCTTGGAAGGTCTTGGATAGTTTCTTTTTTTAAATGGTTATGGGTTATGGCATAATAGGATGCAATTGTCATGGTTGATATGTGAAAGGAAGTATGGTATGTAGTATTTTTATTTGTGGACAAGAGGTGCTTAGGTTGTTAGAGAGAGCTTGTGATGTGTAAGGCTAGAATTATTACTTATGTATGGATATATTATGATATCTCTTATGAAATGTTAAGAACATACATTATTGTCATGGACTAAATATGTACTCGAAAGTTTAGGGTATGAAAGTGAATGTGAATAGCTTGTTTAGTGTGGCCTTAAGTGTGTTCAAGGTTGGAATTACATGTATCTTAGACTTAGGATACATGGGAATTAGATATGGCATAGACTAAGTTTGAGTAATATATGTCAACATGAAAGGCTAGTAGTGGCCAAGGCATGTGCTAGGATGTTGCCATCTCAAATGGCATAGAAATGTAAAGGCATGCATATAAGTGTACTTGTATTTAAGATTAATGATTGATGGTGTGTTAGACATCATGAGAATGTATGATATAGATCTTGGACTAATTGTACCCAAAAGCTAGTGTAATGTTATTACATGGAAAAAGGGGATAACATGTTTATAATTTGTGTACTAATGTATGTTCATGTGAGCATGACCAGTTTAAAGTAATTTATAGCATGAAAGTGAATAAAATATACACTTTAGGTGGACATGTAAAATAGGAAAGAAATGGCATGTAAAAAGATATTAAACTTAGCTTGAAAGGATGCATGAAAATTAGGGCATAATGTGCCTTTAAAGGGCTATAATTTAAGACTAAATAAGTTGCCTAAAATTTGTGCCTTGAGGGCTATTATGTATGATTATGTGTAATGGCTTTTGAGCTTGTGTTTTAGCCTTGTAAATGGCCTAGTATATATTGACTTTAGGCTTATGGAATGTAAGAATTTTGTTGTCGAAAACTGCAATGAAATTGGACCTCAGATGGACCTAGAAATGAACCTTGAAAAGTGGTCGAAAGGACCTGTAACTGTCCAATTGACCTATACCTAAACAAAAAATGCCACTGGATAGAAAATGTTAAATTTATGAGAAATAATGCTATGATAAATTGAGACATATTAAAACTTGTATATTGGTAATAATAGAACTTAAAATTATTTTGGAGTTTTTACCTAATAGAACCAAAATGTGTCTATATCAGACTGGCTGAAAAATAAACTATGTAATAAAATTTATAACTATTTGTTATTGGAACTTAAATATTGTAAGAACACTATTAGTCAATAAATGGACTTAAAATGAGCTACTTGGCCCATTAGTTAGACATTCATTAGATGGGTTGACAGGTCAATTTAGGGATTTAGTAGCTGTTAGTTTTCTGATGTTCAAGCAATGATATTCACGATGGCTAGAGAGGCTTACAGGCTGATCTCCATTATGTCACCCAACTATTAAGATTTCATTGTGGTTGGGGAGGCTTACGGGCTGATCTCTATTATGTCACATAGATGTTGAGACTTTATTTATGGCTAGGGAGGCCAATGGACTAATCTCTATTATGTCACACAAATCGATGTTTGATCTCCATTATGGCACATAAGCTAGTGCAGTGGCATAAGTCTAGAATGGGGACCACTGTAGCAAATTATTTTCCCTCTAGATCTAATGTCTGTCAGGGATGTCTCTTGAGTTAGGCTAGCTAAAATAATTCAATAAAATTAATAAACCCATATATGACTGTGAAACATGACATTAGGGCAGTTTAGTAAATTTTCACTAGTAATGAATAAAGGCTTAAAATGGTATAATTTGAGCAATAATTAATTAATAAGGACTAAGTACATAAATTATATGACTTATGGTAAGTAATTAGATAACTATAGACAAAAACACCATAGGGGTAAAATGGTAATTTTACATAATAGTATTTTTAAATTGAACTTGGGATATCAATATAAGATAAAAATAGAGGGTTATGCATAGATTAACTATTAAAATAATTGAATTCACCACTGAGTATTTTTATACTCAATGTACCTACTTTGGTGTGCAGGTACCAAGATCAAGGACATCGCCTTGTAAAGCATGCAGTGGAGTTCAGAGGACATTCTTGAGAAGACTGTTCATGTATAGATGTATGGTTTTACACTCTATGTACTTAGGTGGGGAATATGGGTGTAATGTATATAAAGGACATAGGGTAGTATCTATGTATAATGGGTTGTTCTATAATTAATCCTATAATGTTTCTTTTTATGTATATTTAATCTATATTGATGCTTGTGAGCTTGAGGCTCTTTGTGTTTTATTATGGCCTCAGGCCTGTGATTACTATGTGATAGAAGATGTCAATAGGATGATACTTGGGGGGACCAGAAGGGTCTAGGAGATGTGATGTATGATATAGAAGTGTTTACATGTAGAAAGAAATTTTGAGATAGTGACCCGAATAGCCATTATGCTACTAGATTTTTAGGAAATACTAGAATGTGTGAGATTCCCTCTATAATAACATGAAGCAGATGACATAAACCTAAATGGACTATAGGACAAGACCAAACTAGATTTGGAATTAGATAGAGTTGTCTAGTATAGTTTAAGTAAAAGTTAAATAAATGAACATGGGAGAAATTTTAGGATAGATGACCTCGTGGAAAGTACACTACCTATTGTGTTTCTTCGGGAATCCATAGGGGGTGTCACATATATGGTATACAAGAAAGAGACAAAGTTTATGTAGTAGGTACAGTGTTATGCATGTGCATTAAGATAAAGCATGATATACACATGTTACATAGAAATAGGAAAGATAAAAAATAAAAAAAATGTATAGTTTATGTTATGTAGTAGGTACAATGTAATGTTAAAAAGGATACTGGTTAAGGTGTAAAAAAACAAACACAAGCATTAAGTCTCCAACCTTATTACTCCCACGTATGTGGTCTTAGTCATTCTTCCTAGGTGGGGTTACCTAAGTATCATTAGGGGATGCATAGGTTCGAATATAGGCTTAATTAGGCCCAATGATCTCTCATATTTAAAGCACATGTAAGGAAAATGGCCCATAACATTTATGTCTTGTGTGAGGTGAAATTAGGTCGGGGCCATTCCAAATGAAAGGCACAATAAGCTTACCCCCACTTTAAATAAGGTTAAATACAATAGTCCTATATAGCAATCATAGTGTAATTAGAAACTCTTAGGGTCATACAACCTAAGGGAAGGCTTAACTGTATAGGCTCATAGTTTGGTCAAAAGGCTTACTAGCTCTCACAAGCAGAGGTCCCTCCTAATAGGTCTTTCCAATTAAGGATAATAGTGACCAATTAGTTCACCTTTTTATATACCCGAAGTTACGAGGCTTATGAGTGATAGATATGCTAACACTTCTCCATTCTTAAATGAAAAGTAGAGTCATAGTTCACAACACCATCCATAGTAAAAGGGACATAGTTTATATAGGATGCAATGCATGAGATTGATAAAAATTAGTATATTAGATGGCATATTATTTAGGCATTTTCAGATTAAGATTCTTAGTCCATAATAGAGTCACCACTATAGAGATTATGTATTTTACCAAGGACGAGAGTGGTTAATAGAGTCACCACCTAGCTTATACACCAGGACCTCTGATCTTCTATACCAAAAAGGTTTAGAATTTAGATCTTATTTATGCCTAAATAATATGCCTTCTTTATATATTGTAACATTTATCAATCCCATCTCAAGCAAACATGCATTATATTTAAAATAGTTATGTCACATTTTCATGTGTAAGAGCTAAATTGGCAATCTTTAAAGCATACAACAAGTATATTTTGCATCCATAAAATGAGTCATTGATTAATTGTTATTTGACTTGACAATTACCTACAATTCCACAGGAATTGGTAGTAATTGCCCAACTCCCATTTCTAGGAGATTAGTTTTTATTAAAATACATTTTAACATGACTTTTGATTAAAGAAAACTCAAAACCATTTTTGTTAGGAAAACACCAATTAATTATGTAGAAAATCATTTGAATGTGAGATTTGGGCTTATGTGTTGGTGACTTTACTGGGGATGAGATTGGTTAGTGGAGGTACCACCTAGCCTCAATGCTAGAACCTCTGATCTTTTATACTAGAAAGGTTCAAAATTTAGATCTTATTTATGCCCAAATCATATGCCTTCTTTGTATATTGCAATATTTATCAATCCCGTCTCAAGCAAGCATGCATTATATTTAAAATAGTTATGTCACCTTTTCATGTATAAGAAGTAAACTGGTAGTATTCAAAGAATAGAACAAGTATATTATACATCTAGAAATTAGGTCATTGATTAATTGTTATTTGACCTAACAATTACTTATAATTCTATAGGAATTAGTAGTAATTACCCAATTCCCATATCCAAGAGATTGGCCTTTATTAAAATACATTTTAACATGACTTTTGATTAGAGAAAACTCAAAACCATTTTTGTTAAGAAAACACCAATTAATTATGTAGAAAATCATTTAAAAGTGAGATTTAGACATAAACATGTAAAACAAGTTATTAACTATCTATTACAACCCTACAATGAGTAATGAAATGGAAATAGAACAAAACAAAAGAAAATAGTCCATAACATAAGGCCGATCCCACCTATGCATCGTTAAGTCCTTATGAACTCAGTATAAGTCAAGCATATATCCTTCGGACTACTGCTTTTAAGGGTTATTCTATTCATATAGACCTCCACTCTAGTGAGAAAGGTCACTTACATACAAGTCAAAGGAAAAGGTTAACGATACAAAATAAAGATTCATAAAGATTGACAAAGAGGACAAGAAATATAAATACAAGTGAAAATTAGAAAACAAAGTCAATGTCCCCACAGACTACTTTCCACATAAATGGGAATCCGTGCAGACTATATAATAGCATAAACATGCTTAACATAAGTATATCCATGCGAACTATATTCCTAATTAAAGACAGTTTGTCCGGACTATATGTAATGACTTGAAAATCTGACTCTCATGAATAGTACTTCCCAGGATGAATAGTGTTTTCCAAAACTCAAGTCGTACTTATCATACCGAAGAAAATTAAAGTGAATAGTAACTCTCTCTCTCTCGAGTTTTCTTTTTTTGCAAATATTATTTTTCACGGGTTTCTAGGGTGTTAAAGAGCAAGTATCTAGGCTCGAAATATTTTTTTGACTTCTAGATGATTTTATATTATTTATTAAAGCTCTTACCTTTTTGTATTCATAGGTGAGATGACAACCTGAGCTTCTCAAGGAAAGGGAAAAGCCTAAGCCGACTTCGAGGGTCTTGTATGACCTTATTTGGTACGTGTAATCACTTTAAATTAGCTAGAATTTACATTAAATATGTAAATTGCTTTATGTACATATTAAAATTAATGGTATTAATTGCATAAAAATGCAATAAATTTTGTAATTGAAATGTGTTATAAATGGAATGATAAATGCATGATATGAGATGATTATGAGTGATGAAAATTTTAGGAATATCAATTTTAAGCTTGTAAATGCATTATGTGAGATAAAAAAATTGAATATTCCATGTTGTGTGCTACATGCCTAGAAATGCATGCGCATGATTATTTTATAATTTAAAACATATATAATGGATGTAATGTGTACTAGAATGCCATGAAATAACTTGTTATACCTATGTGCGGCATTATGCCTATTTGAGCTAAAAAATGCAATAATGAGTATGCACAAGTTCTTGTCAATGTGGAAATGTTATGTGCATATGAATGCAATATGTTGCTATACTTAAAATGGATTTTTGACATACAATAATTATGTATGTGTGATATATGCATGATGAGGCAAGATATAACCGATTGAAGGTTAATATCCGAGAATGCCATGAAGTAATCATTTGAATCAATGATTGAGTCTTTCTATGACATAATGATACGGCATTGTGACCGATGCCATTATACCTCAGGAAATTAAACTTACGAGTGTAATGGACATCATTAGGCCTATGTTGGCCAAATGTACATGTTTAGGCCAATCAATGTTGCATTGAGACCAATGGTGATTTTAATGAAATATAATATTATGGGAAGTGAAATTTGGTTAATTTGACAAATAATGACATGTTTAATGATGCCTATATTGTTAGACAACCTAGTTTAGATAGGTTGATTGATCAACTAAGACTATAGCGGCTGCTAGCATACATTCGGGATGAGACCATCTGGTCATTGATTTATATGCTGATGGGCATGAGAGCCTTCGGGCCTAAGATTTACTTGGTGATATGCATAAGAGCCTTTAAGCTTAAGATTACATGTTGTGTGCATGAGAGCCTTTAGGCCTAAGATTACGTGCTATGTATATAAGAGCCTTCAGGCCTAAGTTTACTTACCTACATTGTATGAGAGCCTTCAGACATAAGCTATGCATATATGGATGTGAAGAGCTTTCGGGCCTAAGTTACGCATCTTCGGATGTGAAGAGCCTTCGAGCCTAAGTAATTCTATTATCCAGTCTTGGTTAGTTGTCTTATAGATATGGGCATAAGTTAAATGATTAAAATGGCTTAAAAAGGCATAAATTGAGATTGTATGCTAATTGGCATTAATATGTGATATGCAAACATAATGTGGTCAAATGACTCAAAATTGACCATAATATGTCTAAATGAGTTTATTGTCATTTGTATGATTATTAGTGGTGATTATCTATGAATACTATTCCAAATTAACATGGATAGTTATAAGGTACATAATGGCATTTATGACTGAAAAATAGGTTTGTCAATATTCTTTGCCATATATGAGTTCAGTAAGGCATTTTTACCAGTTGTTATGATATGGTATGATATTTACTATGCCTTATAGTCTAAAAAAAATGGCTATCACATGATAATTATGATTTTGGCATATTTGATATTTAAAGATTATGACCTTGTATAAGTAATGCATTATGTCAATAATATGGTGGTTACTTGATGTTTATATAATGCCTTGGTAATTGTGCCATCAAATGCATTATTTATGCTTGAAATGTGCATGCTTACATATTAAGCTCTAAACATGCATGAATGCGATGTTAAAATAAAAAATGACTTATGTTGCATATAAATCACTAAAAATGAATGTTGTAAATTATTAAATACAAAAATGGTATATGTACATATATAGGCATACTTCTTTGCAATGTGTAAGTAATAGGGCAGTAGATTAGAGCCAAAGCTTCTGCAGTTAGGAGACACCAAGATAACCACTACATGGGTATTTTTGTATTCTTTTTGTAATAGTAGTGATGATGTAAATGTAATGGTTATGGTCAGTGTGCTCTTGTGATCCCAAAGGGATTGGGTCTAATTTGCATTTTATAGTGGGGTTTTATGTTAAATATTTTTAACTGTGGATTTTACTTTTTATTTCTCGTATGCTATGTGATGATTATTAAGTTTGCATGTGAGATTGTTGATTATGTAGAGCTTGAGGCTCATTGTCTTTATGATGTGATTTGAAGGATCAGGAAGACCCATGTGAGTTAGAGATGTATGTTGTGATTGTACAGAAGTGTTTTCAAATAGGTAAAAATTTGGGAAAGTATCCCGATACAGCCATTATGCTACTAAATTTTCAACACAATGTTTCTAATGTCTACCTTAGTTTGCATGCTAAAAGACTTTCAATTTTTTATTACATTTTCAAGTCAAGAAATGTTTTCTTATATGAAAGTTTTAAATTTTAAGTGATTTTGGATAACAAAACTAGATATCATTTTGCATGCGTGTGTCCCTCACTCAGGTCTAGTGTATGGATTGAGCGAAGGGTGAAACACTTAGTGGTATCAAAGCATCCAGTTGGGGTTTCCTTTGGACCCATGGATTACACAAGAGCACTTTAGGAATCATAATACATTTACATCAAATACTATTACGTATTTGGCTCATAATCTATTTCTTTTGCCTTTATGTACAGGACTTGAGTAGTAGCACTATGCTTATGGAGGAAAAAGGGGTAAAAAGTCATGCTCCTTCAGCCTTTGGACAAAGGGATGCACAACCTGACTATGTGACCCCTAGTGATGCTAGACATGCTATTCCTAGATAGTAAGGTCCACCTACAAGGTTATAGATGATGCTGGAATCTTTTAGGCAAGTGACAACGACTGTTGCGATAGCTGCTTTTATGGTTGCAAATACACAAGTTTTCCACCTTTAGTGCCACAAGAACAGCTAGTATTTTAGAGGATATATATAGAGAGATTGATTAAGAATGGAGCTGAGTTCTTTAATAGGGAAGAGTTAGATGAGTCCAGTGGAGCTGAGTACTGGTTGGACCAGATAGTTTATATTATGTAGTAGTTGAGATGTTTATAAGATAAGTATGCTCCATATGCCAGTTTGATCTTGTTTGAAGAAGCATTGAAATGGTGGGAAGCAATCACTGAACATAATATAGGTACATACATCACCTGGGATTTCTTTTTAAAGGAATTTAAGGAAAAGTATGTCACTAAGCATTACCTAGACTAGAAGTACTAGGAATTCATGGATCTCAGATAAAGGTACAGAACAATCTCTGACTGTGAGAAGAAGTTTGCTCATTTGAGCTGATATGCAAAGGCAATGGTCACCATAGAAGAGGGCTACTGTAAGAAGTTTGAGAAAGGTTTAAACTTTGATGTCATGTAGCAGATTGCTTCTATAAAGATCTAAGACTTTACAGCCTTGGTAACGACTTGTCACACCATAGAGATGGTGAATGAGATGAAGCAGAAGTGAGATAGCTTTAAGAAGAGATCATATAGGTATAGGCAAAGTAGTTCTAGGTATGCATATGATAAAAAGCAAAAGAGTGGTCAGTCTAGGCATTATCAGGGTAAGCAGTCAGACCGATCATAAAGGTCAAGGCATGGTTCTAAATCATAGACACATGCACAGATTCAGACTTCAGGCACTCTTAGATCCACAACAGGTAGTGCTATAACACATGTATGTGAGACTTGCCATCGAAGACATCTAAGAGTATGTTGAAGGCTTATACTAGAATCTTACCAGGGTTGTGGCTCCAGAGATCATTTTCAGAAGGATTGTTCAGCAAAGCCTTATATTTCTTCATAGAAGCAAAATACAAGAGATTTAAGTAGCAGAGCTCAGGCCAGTCAGAAGGATAAGATAGAGAGTAGAGCTCCAGTGAGGAAGTATGCCATATGATCTAAAGAAGAGGCAGAGGCCACTAATGTTATTACGGGTACATTTTATATCTTTAATTTAATTGCTTTAGCACTGATAGACTTGGGGTCCACACATTCTTATATCTACACTGCCTAGGTTTTAGATCGAGGGTTAGTGTCAGATGACCTTGGCTTTGATATGATGGTTAGCAATCCTATATGATAGCATGTTATAGTGAGTAAAGTATATAAAAACTCTCTATTGTCATTACAAGGACAAGTTTTCTCTATGGATATTATTAAATTGCTATTCAATGGGTTTGATCTTATCTTAGGCATAAATTGGTTGTCCAAGTATCATGCCATGGTAGATTGCAAGAAGAAGAGGATCACATTACAAGCTAGTGACGAGTTAGAAGTGACAACGTTGGGTGAAAGATTAGATTGCATGGCTAATGTAGTATCAACCACAATTGCTAGAAGGATGATGTAGAAGGGTCGTAAGGCTTATCTTGCTTATGTGGTTGACACCAAAAGGGAAACAATAAAAGTTAGTTAGATTCATGTTGTAGCTAAATTTAGGGATGTGTTCCTAGAGAAGTTACTTGGTTTGGCACTAGAATAGAAGTTAGAGTTTGTCATTGAGGTGATGACATGTAGAGCACCAATTTCCATAGCTCTATATAGAATAGCTCCTGTAGAGTTGAAAGAGTAGAAGATTCAATTGTAAGAACTTCTAGATAAGGGTTTTATCACACTGAGTGTTTCACCATAGGGAGCACTAGTTCTGTTTGTCAAGAAGAATGATGGTTCTTTGAGACTTTGCGTGGATTATAGACAATTAAACAAAGTCACCATTAAGAACAAGTATCCTATACCATGAATTAATGATCTTTTTTATCAGTTTAAAGGGGCAAGTGTATTATCTAAGATTAACCTTAGATTCGAGTATTAC
>CANXYI010762768.1:0-11693 GCA_948208565.1 Hura crepitans | reverse complement strand
GTTAATTATTCCGTTACATTTAACGACATATGTTAACATGACTATTTTCGGACCCTACAATTATTGACTTGGCAAGCATGTACATTTATAGCCTTATATGTTTTATTTTATCTATTTTTTACATGAAAAATATTTATAAATTTAAATTTAACAACACTTGTTTACATGAAAAAATAAAGAGAAAATATTATTTTAATGAAAAATTACAATTTACACATTTCATATTATTTATTTTTTGGCAAAAATATTCTTTACTATTTAATAGTAAAAAATAAGCGAATATGAAATTTTTAACATTGAGTTTTCAACTTACAATTGCATAAAAAAATAAATAGCATGTATATAATTAAAAAACTCACATGCCTATATATCAAAAAATGTTTTAAATTATAAAAAAAGTATATATTATAGATTTTTAGTTTTATCCTTACATTTGTTTGCTATTATTGTGAGATCTGTAGCTCAACATAATGCGGTAAAAAATCTATCATCTATAAAAATATTTAATTGAACTAAAAATAAATGTTATTAAATTTAAATTTATAAATATTCGTCGTGTAAAAAATAGATAAAATAAAATATATGGCGACTATATATGTACATATTTGTCAAGTCAATAATTGTGGGCCAAAAAACAATTATATCAACATATTTCGTTAAATCTAACGGAATAATTAATAGAGCACTAGATTTGTAATGGTTTTGAAATTACAAATATCAATTTATAATGTTCCAAACAATGAGAATCAAAGTAAAATATAAATGATAGTGCAGGATTAAATCTATAATTTTCCTTTTTTTTTTTTTATCTTTCAGCTATGAAAGGGTTTAATAAATAGTTATAGAATAAGAAATAAAGAAAATGGAAATCACAATCTATTTATTCATTTGTTCACCATTATTTTTTTATTTTTATTGAAGGATTAAGATCAAAATTATTCATTATGATTTTTATTGGGGAAAGAAATACCTAAATAAATAAGAAACTTGCAATGAAGAATCTTAATTGAGTGGAGGTAGCCAATGTGAAATAGGCCTACCTAGCCCAATGAAAATTTTGAGTTGAAACTATTGGGGTGTTAGGAACCTCCCTTGACAGTCCATCACTTACAAGGGTTAACTAAAACTATTCCTTGATTTTATCTTTTTGGGTGAAACAAAAAAAACCAAATATAAGATCAATGCAGGTAGATGTAGTGACCATCAATCCTATGATAAAAGAAGTGGCCTTGTAGTTGCTACTAGATCAAGTGTGAAGCATGGATTTGCGTATGTTAAGATTTCTTTATTCATGTAGGAATTTTCAATGAAAGGGTAAGGGAGTAATGGACTTTTTTAGGCATTTACCTTAGTTTTGAAGAAGGAATTCGAAGGGGCCAAATAAAGGATCTAATTTCTTACGGATAAAAACTCAGTAAGTGACGAGTGGTAAGAGGTGATTTCAATCTCTACTTATATGATGGATAAAAGATTAGAGGTGCAAGTACAAACTATCGAATCATAAAAAAATTTCAGAATTTCATCAACAGCATCGAAATTGTTGATCTAGGATTCCAAGGGTTTTCCTTTACCTGGTCTAACCAAAAGGGGTTACCCTCATATAATCTAGATCTAGTTAGATAGGTTTTTGGGCTCTTCAGGGTGGATCATTAGAAATATAGAGCCATTATGCTTAACTTGGACCCTTAAGGCTCAGAACTTAGACCTTTGTTATCGAACACAAGCAACAGGATCCCCATCGAGGGAAGCAAACTTATTTTTAGTGGTGACTCGCAAACCTAAGGTTAAAGAGGTGATAAAAGAAAGCTGAAAAGTAGAAGTAGCTGGCTTTCTATTATTCTAACTCCATAATAAATTAAAGATTATAGGAAGGATTTACAAGATTGGAAAAAGGCTAATCAACTTAATGCAAAGGAAAATATCATAAAAATCCACAAAGAGTTTGTAAGATTAAACAATCCTATTGCAACACACTTTTAAGACTACAAGAAGAGATTGGAGAAAGTGCTAAAAGAAGACATTCTAAATGAAAGAAAATTCTAGTCCTAAAAGGCTAGATTTGATTGGCTAGCATGCAAGGATAAAAATACTCAGTATCTCTATACAATGGTGACTAGTAAGAGATGAAGAAACAAAATTCTTAGCTTAGAAGATGATTAAGGGAGATAGTGTAAAGATTTGAAGGACCTAGCAAATATCATAACTATTTATTCTAAAATTTTTACAGCACAAGTAGGGATAAACAGAAGATTGATGGAGATGATCAATTGGCCACAAGTCATTACTAAAACGAAAAATGATCTATGTAGACCTATCACCAAGGCTAAGATTAAAGATACTATTATCCTTTAATACCAACAAAGCCTTGGGCTTGGAAAGTCTTATAACAAATTTCTTATAGATGTATTGGAACATTGTTGGGGCATTTCTTACTAAAGCAATTTGAATTTTTCAATAGAAGCTGAATGTTGAAAGGCATAAATCAAACTGTCATTTCTTTAATTCCTAGGAAAGCTAGTGTGTGCTTTTATGAAAAACTTGAGGTTAATAAGTCTATGTTTGGTAATCTACAAAACCATTGCCAAAATCTTGACAAATTGTCTGTGGGGCTTAATGAGTCGCTGATAAGTGAAAACAAAACGATTTCATAAAGCATAAGGCTATATAAGTGATAATTTCTCATGGTGCACGAAATTGTCCACTCTCTTAAAACTAAGAAGGGTTATAATAGAGAAATAGTAGTAAATGTGGACATAAAGCAAAAGCTAGATAGGCTAGAGTGGAATTGCTTAGAAGCCATGTTACTCAAATTCTTCTTATGCTAATAATGGGTATTTTGGATCATGGAATGCGTTATAATGATGTCATATTTTGTTAATATTAATAGAGAGGTAAAAGGTTTTATCCAACCTAGTAGAAGGATTAAACAAGGGGAACCCTTATTCCCTTATCTTTTTATCTTTTGTTCAGAGCCCTTTTCACAATCTCTAGCTTTTAAGGAAGTAAGTGGCAAGATTAGGGCAATTAAGATTGCAATACGAAGCTTCTCGATTAGCCACATCTTTTTTTTATAGATAAAACCCTTCTTTCATGTAAGGTAGAGGAAAAAAAAGTTGAAATCTTGAGAAATTCTCATCAAAATGGTAGTTGTAGGTTTGCCCATCTATGCAATGAATTGTTTTATACTACCCCTTTCTCTTTATAAAGAAATCATTAATGTTATTGCAAGATTTTGATTAGGGGGAAAATAAGCACAAAAAGAAATTAAGATAGGTTAGCTAAAAAGCAATAACAATATATCATGTAATGTATGACAACTCTTTAGTTGATGATGGGCTAAGATTGAATGTTCCTTTGGTGAAATTCCTTTTTATCGAAGTAGATGCTAAAACCATACCATCCCTTCCGTGAAGCTTATTTGATGCGGAAGACAAAATCATTTAGCATTATTCAGCTTTAAAATTTTATCTAGTCAAATATGGTTTTAAGGTGGTTTTGGGAGCACAGTCAGAAGCTAGAATCCAACAATGTCATCGTTAATATGCCCCAAAGATTTTATGAAATAATGTTTGAAAACGTAATGTGCCTCAAAATTAAAATCTTTCTATGGAGGATATGCTTGAATTCCCTCCCATTCACTAGTAATCTAGCGAGAAAAATGAGCAATATTAATCCACAGTGTAAATTGTGTGGAAGGCTTTTTGAGTGTGATAAAGTGCGAGCTGCATGACTATCCTTGCTACTCAATGTGAGGACTTCTAACATGAATGAAGTACTAGTATGGGGAAAATGGCTTTTTTTATAAATTAGGAATCTAATTGATCTCCACAGTAAAAATATAGATGCTTTCTTGCTATGGTACATTTGGAAGGCAAAAAACAATAGACTTTTTGCAAAAAAAAAAAAAAAAAGATGCCTCCTTTCATGAAATAACAGCTACTACATTTTATGCTTGTTGCGAATTTAAGGAAGCCCAAGCTTTATAAAAAGTGATAAAGGAATCTGCGTTAGGGTGCATAAATAACTATTATTTATACATATCTATGATTTAAATTAGGATTTGATGCTTTTAAATTAGACATTTTGTGGTGTTTTATTGTTGGTACAAGAAATGAAGTAAATAATGGAGAATTAGAGTGAGAAGAACTATTTTTTGAATTCTTAAAGTTGGTTGAGTGATAAGCCTTAGGCATGGCTTATTGTCAAGGCAAACAGATGCAAACTTGACGACTAAAAATGGGATTCCTGATTTGGCAACTAATTTTTTTGAGTCTAATTTGTCTTTAGACATTTCAAGAAGTTTCTTACTCAATTAAGACATTGAAAATTTCTTTTTGATATTTTTAAGCTGCATTGGTTTATGAATTTAGAAATTTTTTATAAGTTTTTTCTTTATATAAAGGGGATGAATGCCCTTCTTTTTTTCAAGTAGTAATAGCAGTTGCAATTCTAATGTTCTCAATGATATTTGCTTAATATCATGAATAGTTAATTCTTTATTCCGGTCAAAGGTTAATTAAAGTTTTTGATTCATCATATATTGTGAGATCTAATAATTTTACTCTTCTATTTAAATTGTTTTTATTTTTATTGTTTGATTTATTTTTATTCTTGAATTTTTAAACATCATTTATTTTTTTTTTATTTTCAAAAGATTTAATTAATCAAACACCAATCTCTATGGGATTGATCATGTTCATCCTATTTACAAATTATTTTATTTTAGGAAGTGGGACTTTTATTTTTGATGGTTTTGACACCTATCAAATTTAGGCATCATTGTCGTGGATTATGATATTTGGTTTTAATTCTTTTGATAACCATTTTTTTTCTCTCTCATAATGTGATCATCATAACTAAAAATTTTCAAGATATTTCGAAAAGGGTAAAATGTTTTCACTTGAATCTAAAATTTCTCAATTTACTATTTTGCTTCAAAATTAGATCGCAAAAAATATACAACCATACACTTACTATTCGGAGTGGAGTGGTTATCCAAATTATAACTATGAAATGCAATTGCCATATTTCTAGCAACACCAACTTATGCCACTTACTCTACCACATCAAAAATTTTCAAGTTTAGATACCTCACTTGAAGAAATTCTCAAATCTCTTACTAATATCACTTTACAATTTCAACGAGAGACAAGAACAATCATTCAAAACTTAGAGAACTGGATGAGTCAATTGGTGACATCTCTGAGTAGGCTGGAAGCTTAATATCTTACTCGGAGTGATGGTGCAATCACTTTGAAAAGCAATGAAGAGCTGTTGGAGACATCTTGTTGTGGGCACAACTTGGACAACGTGATAGAAGCAGAAGCTCCTATTCACTAATAGAGGTAGACAACCTGTTGAATCCAAGTCAAACTAGCTGGAGATTTGGGTGACCAAACCACCTTTGCCAAAAGGTTACTTAATTCAAATAAGAAAAAGGAAAAGAATGAAATTTTTTAGGTATTTCACAAGATTGTGGTATGTATTCCTTTACATGATACAATTGAGCAAGTATCTCAAGACACAAAAATTCTCCGAGAATTATGCACCGACAATAAAAAATAGCTAGTAATGAAATGTTAAACATAGAAGATAATATTTTTAATATGATTCAAGAAAAATTATGCAATGAACAAGGTATTTGCACTATGAAATTTAATGGTGAAATTATTAAATTTTATGTTTATGATACCAAGAAAAATCCTAGTGGTATTATTGACCCTTTTATTCAAGAATTTTTTGGATTAAATGGTGATCACATGTTAAATTTCGTATTTTTTAGGAATTTAATTCTTAAATATCCTAAAAAATATAATAAAGAATTTGTGATTAAAATTAATTTTCAAGTAAAAATATATAGAATATCACTACGATGAGAATTAAAACCATTGAGAGGCGATAAGCATAGAAAGCCTGTAGCTTTGGATATTAAACAAGGGTAAAGGCAACCCATGAGTTGAGGTGTGCCCACACCTCATAAGTCATTTCCAATATTTGTTTTCAGTTTACTTTTTGCTTTTTAATAATTATTTTTAATTCTTAAATCTATCATCTTCTTTCTAAAATTTCTAGTGTCAGTTTATTTATTTTCATGTTTGTTTATACCAAGGTGCATGGAATGTGATTAAATACAGGGTAGTAAAAACTTTTACCCAATTATTTTTTTATTTCTTTTTTGTTTCTGTCTTATTTCAATTTTCTTTCCTTTCATACACCTATCCACCTACTCTTCATTAATCTCATTGACTTATTTTTACCCAATTCTACTTTTTAACTTTCATTTTATTTATTTTACTTTCTTTCTTTAAGCTTTCTTTTATTTTATTTTCTTTTTACATTTTACTTTCCACCTTTTGTCTCCCTCTCTTTACCCACTTCCACTAACCTCCATTCATTGCCACCAACCGTTACCTCTCAGGAAGAAGTGCGCCAGTACCACATCAACGTAAAGGGACACCAGCCATTGCTTTGCACCCAGCCGTAACATCTTATGCAGTGACTTCCCTAGCGGTTGTTGCACATTAGACTTCAATCACCAAACAAGAGAAAGAAGTGTTCCAAAGCCCCATGTCTTTACTGTCACCATCAGTTTTAACCTACTGCATATCAACAACATTGAAATACTGATAGCAGCTAGGAAAATGAATTCAAGGCATTGAACTAGCAAATGGCATGCTTTCATAAAGACAAGCATAGCGGCAAAATCACTAACAAAGAAAAGAAAAGCAAGATCAATCTAAAGAGCCAATAGAAGATAATTTTACTCCACATCATATAATTGAACCCTCCACAATTTTACTAGGTTGTATTCTTGTCCTTTTTTCTTACTTTTCTGTGCTAAATGTTAAGGACAAGGATTGATTTAAACGTAAGGGAGGGATGTAGTTCTTGTTTTTGTTCGTTTTCATAATTTTTTTTAGTGATATTCTTTTAACTTAAATTATGCTTGATCAATGTTGTTTTAAATTCATTCATTTTGTCATTTGGTAAATTTATTCAATTTTATTTCCATTATCAAAAATTGGTAACTTTAGATTGATTGATGGAGTTTAGACTTAATCAGTGATTGTTTCACCTTTCCATGCAAGAAAATGATTGCTTGAATGAGTTTCTTGTCTATGAATGTGAATGCTTATTGTTTATAATGGATTCAATGATTAATTTTGTATGCTTTTGAATGAATTCCCATGCATTAGTAAGATTCTACTAAACATGTGCGAATACTAATTTAATTTCGTATTTTGTGAGAATGTGTTTATGGGAATAAAATAGATGCTATCCAGTAAGTGCAGTAATACACAATGTGAGGAATTATAAAAAAAAAAAAAAAAAAAAGAAGGAGAAGAGAAAATGGAACAAAAAAAAAGGTGATGTACATGAGTTCTCTATAAAAAGTTAAATAAAATGGAGAAGGAAAAGAGCAGTAATATATACAGCTTTTCCATTAAAAAAAAAAAAGAAAAAATTTAAAATTAAAAAAAAAGAGAGAAAAAGAGTGCTCTTATGTAGCTTTTTAAAAATTGCATGAACTTGTGTGAAAATGGTGTATTAGCAAGTTTGGTATGACTTTTTCTATGCATAGACTTAATTTTTATTTGAAACAAAATTGTGTGCTTTTAATTATTCAGGCCTTTTGTACTCTATGATCAAGGAATTTATTTAAGTAATTATATTTTTGTATGGACTTGCTGGAGGTTGCTGAGAGAGTTTGCTAAATTTTGTTGATTATTTTGAGTTATTGATAGTTGATGATGGGATATTGTTTTGATAAAATTAAATAAATTGAGTCTGTAATTGAGGACAATCACGACTTAGTGTGGGGGAATTTGATGATATGTATCAATAAATATTATTTGTACATATCTATGGCTTAAATTAAGATTCTAAATTGGACATTTTGTTCTATTTTTATTGTCGGTATATCAAAGGAAGCAAATAATAAAAAAAATTGGAGTGAAAAGAACTATTTTTTGAACTTTTGAAGTTAATTGAGTGATAAGCCTTTAGCATAGCTTGTGGTCACAGCAGACAAATGCGAATCTAATGACTAAAAATAGGATTTATGATTTGGGAACTTATTTTTTGAGTCTAATTTATCTCTAGACATTACAGGAGATTTTCTACTCAATTAGAGTACCAGAAATTATGAGATTTTGATATTTTTAAACTTACTAAATAGGGATTTAAGAATTTAGAAATTTTTGAAAGTTTTTCCTTCTTAATTTAAAATTTTCTATTTAGGTTTTTCTCTATATAAAAGGGAAGAATACCCTTCTTTTTTTTCAAGCAGTAATTGTTAGGCCTGTGCAATTGATCGGTTCGGTTCAGAACCAAACCGAATTTTTAAAATTTTTAGAATCGAATCAAATCGAAATTTTATAAAAACCGAATCGAAAAAATTGATTTTTTTGATAGAACCAAACCGAAAGAACCAAATTAACCGAAATTTTATATATATTTTTATTTTTTTATATATATAACCTAAAAAATGATGCCATTTTATATCAAAACGACGTTATTTTAATAAGTTCAGTCGGTTTGGTTCTTTCGGTTTTTACCCTTCAAGAACCGAACTGATTGAACTGAAGTTACTGTACAGAACCGAACCAAAAAAATTGAACCAAATGAACTGAAAATGTCAAAATTTCGGTTCGATTTTCGGTTTTGGTTCGGTTTTGCACAGGACTAGTAGTTGTAACTTCGAATTTCTTAGTGATTTTTGAACATAATAATGAACAATTGATTCTTTATTCTGGTCAAAGGTTAATTGAAGTTTACGATTTATCATAGATTGTGAGATCTAAATAATTTTACTCTTCTTATTTATTCTTTTTAGTATTTATATATTTTATGTGTTTTTTTAATATTGTTATTCTTGTTAATGGTGACAAATATAACTGATTATTTAATTAATAGAATAATATATTGCCATTAGCGAGATTAAATATTTGATTGTTCAATTAACCTAATAATTATGGCGAATAATATAATTTCATTATGAGATGTTTTCTAATTATGTTATGAGAATATATAGTCTAATTTAATAGTCAACGTGGTTGAGATTATTGATTAGAATCGGGTCTTTCTATTTCTTAATTCTCCTAATAATTAATTTTGAAAGTATCTTTAAAATTAATTATTAATAAGTGATTATTTGTAGAGCTTCTCTTAATTAATCTAATAACTAACAAAAGATTCGTTGTTAGAAGCGTCTTTAAGAACTATAACTAGTTTATTGAAATTGATTTAGGATTATTATTGCATATGTGATTAATCTAAATATCGAAATTGATATTATATCTTTAACTAGATGTTTGCTTATATTGGTTTAATTTAATTTTAATTGTTTATATTTTTATTGTTGGATTTATGTTTATCCTTGAATTTCTAAACTCCATTTATTTTTATTTGTTTAATTTTTTTTATTTTTAAAAGATTTAATTAATCAATACCAATCTTTGTGAGATTGATATTGATTACTCTATTTATAAATTATTTTTTTAAGAAGTAGAATTTTTTATTTTTGGTGGCTTCAACATTTATCGATCTACAACTCCCTCCTTATCAATTAATAATAATGAATAATTAATTCTTTATTCGGGTCAATGATTAATTGAAGTTTTCAATTAATTATAGATTATAAGATCTAAATAATTTTACTCTCCTCCTTTATTTTTTCAGTATTTATATATATTTTTTGTGATTTCCTTAAGATTATTATTCTTGTCGATTGTGATAAATACAACTTATTATTCAATTGATAGAATAATATATTGCCATTAGCGAGGTTAAATATTTGATTGTTTAATTAAGCTAACAATTATGGCAAATAACATAATTTCATTATGAGAATATATGATCTAATTTAATAGTCCGCATAGTTGAAATTGTTGATTAGAATCGGATTTTTTTTTATTTCTTAATGCTGTTAGTAATTAATTTTGGAAGCATCTTCAAGATTAATTATTAACAAGTAATTACATAGCGTCTCTTAATTAATTTAATAACTAAGACATGATTGGTTGTTAGAAGCGTCTTTAACAATTATAACTAGTGTATTGAAGTTGATTTAAGATTATCATTGCATATATGATTAATTTATTGAATTGAAACTGATATTATAACTTTGACCAGACGTTTGCTTATATTGAAATAATTTTAATCTATTTAGAATAATACATTTGACCGGATGTTTTCTTATATTTCAATGCTAATAGTATTTATTATAAATTCGTTTAATATTATCCAAATATATTTAAATTCATATAATTATCTAATTAACATAAAAAAAATTAATTTAATTATTAATATATTTACAACTGCAACAATTAATAATTAGTTCAATATATCAATTAATTTATAAATAAGTATTACGTTCTAATAAAATATAATAAAAAATTCAATTTCAAATATAATATAAGAGTATAAATATTTTTAAATTAATTTAATAGTTAATTTTATAAATAAATATAAGTAGCAGGTTTTCATATATTTAAATACGAGCTCGAAAATGAGCAATAAAATTTTTTATTATTTTTATTTTTTAATTATATGTGGACATGACATGGCATATTTTATTAGTTTTTTTGAAAATTTTCGTCAATTATGTAGAGGTAAATTTTGATAAATTGATTAGACGAAATAATAAATTTTAAAAAATTAATTTTATCTATTTTATAAAATTAAAAAAATAAAATTTATCTATTTTATAAAGTTTAAAAATAAATTTTAACTTTTGCCGCTAAACAATTTTGAGGCGAATAGAGTTTTACGGTTAAATCTGATTGTACTTAGACTTGCTTCTCCTAATAACTAATTTTAGGATTTGCCATTTTTGTATCATTAGTCGTGACTGTAATGAGAAATGCTTTAGTATCTAATAATTGAAAATTTAATTATTTTTTTAATTAAGAATTCGATTTTTATTTCTGCTTTAAACGATGTAATTATATATATATAAACTTTCAATTATTGCTGAAGCGTCAATTTGATTGTAATGTAACCCATCATCGATAGTCAATCAAAAAGTCTTCTTCCTACTTCTTACGACAGGCCAAAAGCTATAAACGCTTATAATTAATATTGTTAAAATCATGTGGACTAGATAATGGAATTAGATTAACTAAAAAAGGGTATCAATTTTAGTTTGTTTCGATGAAAAACTAATGGATGACGAACCGAAAAACAGGTAGAATAAGAAACAAAAATTCAAAATATATATCTTTATGAAAAATTAGAAAGTCAAGCCACTTCAAATTTATAATTAAGGATGTTTATCAACTATTCCATCATCTCTTTAACATCGATTTTTAAAATCATTTAATAATTAATTTATTTATTAATACACTTAATCACATTTCAATTTTTTCTATTTAATTAATCATTAAAAATTTTAAATAAATACATATATATTAACATTATATAGATTTTAAAAAGAATTTTAATTATTCGAAATATTTCAAAATAAAAATCATAAGTCAAAAAAAATATTTATCAATATCTAAACAAAAATATAATCAATAAATTTTGTTCGAAGCTTTTTGTGTTGAATTTTATTTTTTTAAATAAGTTTTAATATGAAATATAGTTATTATGTATTTATTAAATTATATTATGTATATGTGTGTGAGATATTTCTATTAACATATTTACATTTATCAAATTATATATATATATATATATATATATATATA
>CANXYI010762756.1:0-17666 GCA_948208565.1 Hura crepitans | reverse complement strand
CTTGGTTCCTAAGGAATTGTCCACATGTTAACTCTAAGTATCACCATACTTATAGCTTGTGAGAACGATTACTGACCCAGTTAAGAAATATAACATGTGTTGGTATATCCATATTAACTATGTCCCTTCTTGTTAATACTATGACCACGGATAATTTTGGTATTATCACATTTGCATGCAATAAAAATCTCACATCATGAATAATTCATGATTTCCTTTACACTGTGATTGTATACTAGGGACTTTATAACTTGATTTAAAACATTACAAATAATTATAAAAAAATTATAAAAGTACCATATAATAAAGAAAATGCCTTTCTCATTAAGAAATAATGACTATATCTATGTACCATACATGTGCTTTAGGGTCTACTACTAACATCATCATCCTCAATTTTTGTTGTACTATTAAATGTGTTCATAGGTCAAAATGGCATGTTCAACAAACTCTTTATTAATTTTGAGCATTTCCACATATGTTCAGGTGAAGATTTTTTTCATACATTTTTAGAGATCTCCTTAATTTTTCTTTCTTTAATAATATTTATCCTAGGCTATTGATATATTTTTAGGTTGATCATTTGTACTAAGGTTAAAAAAGTTAGTTTTGATGTAATTAATGTAAAAAATACTTGTGTAATGATCATTAAAATGCATGATGCCATCAGGAAAATTACATAAATAAGGAAATTTTGATTTTACTTTACTAGGAAAGAGGTTATTGACCTCAAAATAGCTTTAAAAAGTGAATTTTTTCAACATATAAATCATTAACTATATTATTATCTTTAATTACAAAGCAATTCAATTGATGTGGGTTGGTTTGGGTATAGCTCTTTAAGAGAGGCTCTAATAAGGTCTTAACTAATAAAAAAATAAATCTTCCCCCATTTTTCAATCTATTTCATCTCTTTGAATTCCTAGTCAACAATATGTACAAAGATCTTGAATCTTGGCTACATTTTCCATTTAACACAATAGGCTCGGGCATTCTATCATACTTGGTTTAGCCTTACTTGACTAAGTAGTCTTCAATGTAATTATCCTCTTCTTGGATTTGCCTTTTGACTTTTATCCAAGTCCTCGAGTGTTGTTTTGTTCTTTCAATTTAAAGGTCTCTAGATTCCCTTGCAAATGTTTTCCTAAACCAGCTCTAAGAAGAAAATTACACCATTTCATCATACTAAAAATTTTGGGATCTATATAATCTTCGAATATACCTACCATATGGAACTTAGTAAAAAGGTGATTTGTTATGATGAAAGTAGAGATTACATAATCAACCTTAGCTCAATGGTTACAATCTCACCCTCATGGGAAATTTGATCATTTGACGAAGGGTAGAAGGAACTCTACCAAGCTCATGGAACCAAGGTTATCCAAGTAACACTAAAAAGGTAGCTGGCATATCAATAATAACATCATCGACTACTGATTTAACTATACTTTAGCTATAAATGAGCTTTCATCTTATCTCTTTATATCATTATAGGCTTTCACAGTGATGTTTAAATTAGTCAAATCTTCCCTTTGGATGACTAACCCTACTAGAATTTTCTATAGGCACACACATAAAGAATGAACCATCATTTGACGTTGCATTGGCGATCTTTTTTTCCATTCACCTAAGCATGAATAAAAAGAGGTCTACTGGGTTTTCTTCCTTCTAAGGGTAAGTTTTTTTAGAAAAGGATATAACTCATTTCTTACCCAATTTTTATCATTTCTATGAGTTCTTCTGGTGTAGTTAAGGCTAAAAAATTGAATTTTCCTAAGGCCTCTACAAATTTCTGCTTGTAGGATTGGGAAGACATAAGTAAGTCCTAAATACTAATATAGGCTTACATTTTCTTGAGCTAGTTTAGGATCCCATATTCTTTTTTTTTCCTTTTTTTTAACCTTTTTATCAAGTTAGGCTCAACCATTTTTCTGAATATTCTTTATTGTTCTCCTTCAACTAGTATCTCTTTTCCCACTACCTCTTTATATTCCAAGTTAGTAGAATCATCCTAAAGATTTCTTGAGATTGAACACTCCTTAGGCTCACTCTTACTCTCACTATTCCAAAATTTGGCCATTATGACAAACACATAGCTAATCTCCCCCTCGCTTATCTTATAGACAGGACCATGTATGTCCTATAAGACATACTCTTTGAGTAAGTTGGATTTAAGTGTGAACATTGGTTGATTATGCTTAGATAAAGGGTGAGAAGAGTTTTATAGGTCAGAGACCTATTTTGAGTCAATAAGGTCTTAAATGGCATGTCATAAATGTTTATAATTATCAGTTGTGCAATTTGTTTTTTGATGATAAGCACAATACAAATCTTGATGATAGTTTGAAGCTTCCCCTCCTTCATTGACTTTTTGAAGCACTAAGAAAGGGGTTTACCTAGGTTTAAGAACTATTTGGTATGAACTATGTTAATATCTGTAATCTTCCTTGAGCTACTACTATTATATTTAGTGTTCCCAGATCTCTTAAACCTTTTTTTTGGTATGCCATCTCTAGGTCAATGACAAAATCCTTCATTTTTCCCACATAGTAACACCCTTTACACTTAAGGCACTATTCATGTAAGTATTCATATTCCTAAAAAAACATATTTATTTGATCAATGTCATCGAGTTGATTTCTCATTTTTAATGCCTAAACTATTGGTTTTTCTCAATCATGCACAGGAAAAAAATTAAAAAATGAGAAAAACCAATAATGATAATGGATCTGAATAATTTAAAATTCATCTTAAATAATAAATCTAACAGTGTTTCATCATTTACCATAAAAAAAATATTGCAAATTCCTTTAATGAGCTCTTCTCACTAGGTTATTGCAAACCATAGTGAACCTCTTTCAAAAACACCTCTAAGGTAATCCACATAAGAAATTCTTAGAAGAAAGCAACTTGAAATTCAAAGTACTAATAGGAATTTCAAGAGGATGAAGGAATAAGAAGAACTATATATGTTTTAATTATTCTATGCACTAATTTTTGTAATAGATTGTATGCATATGGTGGCTACTACTATAAAGTTTATTTATACTATAAATCAACCATTATTAGTTCAAATTTTGACACTCAAAATCTACCTTATGTTAGACAAGAATGGATCCACCAAGCCCTATTTAGTCATATGTGCATAAGCCCTTAAGTAGGCTTATGTGCATTCCATTTTCACTAATCTGATGTGGCACTCCTAAGCCCCATTTTGATTTAATAATTACTCTGATTTAAGTCTTTTTAAACCTTTAAAATCCCATAAAAAATAAGATACATGGATAATTAAAATTTGGACTTAAGAAGGCCTAAGTCTAGAAACCCTAATCTTTAGACAACATATTTGGAAATGGGTCCTAAGCCTATAATGATATCTCATATCATTAAAACATTATCTCATTGAATCATCCTCAAACTCCTTTTATGTGTGTGACTGTATAGGTTTTCAAAATAGCTTGGCAATACACAATGATATATAGTCCTAATTGAATTAGGACTCTATTAGATTTAATCTTATTGAATCAATATCACTTCACCAATTGATATATTACTTATGTACAAATTAAAAGAGACATTTAGCCATGCATCATGATTATCTAAGTGTTAAAAAGTTAAGTGGTTTGACTTAGCCCTTCCGTATATGGTTACGGTGTAGTGAACTCCTTTTACCATCTTTTACCTCATCTAGTTTTGAGTATGGATTTGTATCAACTCATAGCTTAATTAAATATGTCTAACCAGGCCATAGATATATTGTTCTAATAATTTCACCTTTATTCCCAAAATGCAATTTGTGAATCCCATTCACTCATGGCACTTTGTTCTAGCCAGAGATTCTTGAATATAGGTTACTCATTAGAACTATGAGATCAACTCCCTACCATAATTTGGGGTGGTGAATCCTTTATTGATTACTACCCTATCTTCACATATGTCATGGCAAACCTAAGCACCTCACTATGAATACTTCTTATTCGAAGTAAAAGCTTTGGAGTCAAAGTATGTCACTCTATATTCAAGATAGTTAATGATCTCATGTTTAAGGATACTTGCACCACTAATATGATGAGATACTTTCACTAACATAGATTAAGCATCCATGTAAAAATCTCATGGTGGGTCTCCGATGTACTCACTTCCTATGTAAAAATCTATATGTTAACTCTAATCATTTATATGCTTATAGCTTGTAACAACTACTACTTAATCTAATCAAGAAGTATGACATGTACTAATTTATCAAAGTTAACAACATCCCATCTTGTTAATGTTATGATCAAGGATATTTAGGTATATCATATTTTCATGCATAAAGAATCTCACATATAAACACTTTATGATTTTTCTCTTTAATATAATTTTATACCAAGGATTTTATAACATGGTTTAAAACTTTATGAACAATTATAGGTAATATATATAAAAGTACCATGATATAAAGAGAGAAGCCCTATTGTATAAATTCACAAGGTTTAAATACATGAATATAACCCTATTACATAAGCTCTAAGGCATACTTTTAACAATCTCCCACTTACACTAAAGCCAATCACCCATGTACTTAATGCCCATTGCATTTACATATTGATCAAACTTTCCTTATGATAGTGCCTTTGTGAGTAAATTAACTATGTTCTGATCCATGGGGACCTTTTTAATTTTCACATCCTCTATACCAATAATCTCCCTAATTAGCTAATAGCACTAAAGAAGATGTTTAGATTGTTGATAAGAACGTGATTCGTGAGCCTATGCAATAGCCCTATTGTTATCACAATATAGAGGTATTGGATCAATAATGCTTGGAACCACTCCAAGTTCTATAATAAACCTTTTAATTCATATGGCTTATTTAGCTACATCAAAAGCTACTATGTATTTGGCTTTAATAGTAGAATCTATAATTGTATCCTATTTGGAACTCTTCTAAATAATTGCTCCTCCACACATAATGTATACATATTCAGATTAAGGTTTATAGTATCCTTATAAGATTGAAAGCTGGCATTCGTATACCCACTAACCTATATATCTCCTTTTCATAAACTATGAATATATCTTTAGTCCTTCTCAAGTACTTAAAGATATTCTTGATAGCCACCTAATGTTCCTCTCCATAATTAGATTAGAATCTACTCATGACACTTAAAGTGAATGCTGTATTAGGTCTTATACATAGCATTGTATACATGGTAGATCCTATAGTTAAAGCATATGGTATCCTACTCATACATTCTCTCTCCTCTTCTATCTTAGGAGACATAGATTTAGAAAGATATTTCCTATGCAATAGAAGAATATAACCTTTCTTAGAGAGATCCATGCTAAACCTATTTAGTATCTTATCTATATATGTAAACTAAGAAATACTAAAAAAACCTTCTAGATTTATCTCTATAGATCCTGATCCCCAAGATATAAGTTGCTTTTCCAAGGACTTTTATAGAGAACTATTTACTTAGCCAAATCTTGATTGACTTAAGGATAGAGACATCATTTGCTATTAATAGTATGTCATCTATATATAATACAAGGAAAATGATTGCACTCCCACTGAAGTTTTTGTAAACACATAGTTTATTTATATTTTGTGCGAAACCAAACACTTTGATTGTCTTATCAAAATGGATGTTCTAACTCCTAAATGCTTGCTTCAATCCATAAATAGATCTTTAAAGCTTGTAGACTTGATTGCCATATATAGATGTAAAACCTTCATATTGTGTCATGTACACTTCCTCTAACAATTTTTCATTAAGGAAAGTTGTCTTTACATCTATTTGCTAGATCTCATAGTCATAATGTACAGCTATGGCAAGTAAAAATCTAAATGGATCTAAGCATCACAACTGGAGAAAATGTCTCATCAAAGTAAATCCCTTATCTTTTATGATAGCCTTTTGCTACCAATCAATTTTTATAGATAATTACATTACCTTTTATCTTGGTCTTTTAGATGGATCAACCAAGGTCTACACATAGTTATCATACATGGAATCCATTTTAGTTTCATGGCCTTAAGCCATGAAGTCTAATTTTGAACTACTCAGAATCTTCTCATAACTAGTGGGTTCATGGTCCTCTATTACAATCACTTCCTTGTCATGGTTCACAAGAAATCCAGATCTCTTTAGGATAATCCTTACCCTACTAGGTCATTTAAAACTTGTGTTTCAAAAAGTTTTTCAATTATCTCATCACTATGAGTAATAGAATTGGGATTAGTCAAATGATTTGCTTCTATTTGTGGACTTTAAACTTTATTAAGTTCAATTTTACTCCTATTATCTTTCATGAGAAATTCTTTCTCTAGAAAGATTACATGCATTGAAGCAAACACCTTTTATTCCAAAGGATGATATAAGTAGTATACTAGAGTTTCCTTTGGATACCCTATAAATACGTATCCATTATATTTAGCCTCAAGCTTATATAACATTACTCTCTTTACATAAGTAGAACATCCTTATACCTTGATATATGAAAAAATAGGTTTCTTGTTATACCATACTTCATATGGTATAACATCAACTAACTTTGATGGAACTCTATTTAAAAGATAAATAATAGTTTCCAATGTATACCCCTATAAGGACTTAGATAAGTCTACAAGACTCATCATGGATCAAATAATATCTAATAGAGTTCAATTTCTCTTTTCAAATACACCATTATGAAGTGGTATATAAGAAAGATTCCATTAAGATAATATACCATTATCTCTTAGATAACTGTAGAATTCTTAACTTCAGTATTCACCACTTCGATCAGATTGAAGAGTTTTAATACTCTTGCTAAGTTGTTTCTTAACCTCATTTCTGAATTCTTTGAACTTTTCATCAAGTACAAATACTCATGTCATGAGTTATCATCAATAAATGTAATGAAGTATAAGAAACCTCTATGTGCATGTGTTGTGTTTGGTGAACACACTTCTATATGTACATATTCTAATAACTCACTTGCTCACTCTCCCTTTCTAGAAAAAGGTGATTTTGTCATCTTGCCTAATAAACAAGACTCATATGTATCATATGATTCATAATCAAATGATCCTAAGCTATTGTCCTTGTAGAACTTAGTTATGTGTTTCTCATTTATATGGCTAAAGTGAGAATGCCATAGATAAGATGGCATTAAGTTATTTATCTTGGATCTCTTGGTATTAATGTTATGTACTTCTTTATCTTTATGCAACATAGAAATTCCATTTCATATTGTACCTAAACAATAAAATACATTATTCAAGTAAATGAAACAACCCTTGTTCTTATTAATGGAAATATAAAAATGTTGTTCAACAAGACAAGAAATTGAAATAATGTTTCTAGATAGAGAAGGAACATAATAACAATTGTATAGAATTAATACAAGTCTAAATGGTAATAACTCTTTCTCCATTTGCTAGGCATAGGTCTATATCTCGCTTTTTTAACCTTTTTATTACTCCTTAGTCCTTGCATAGAGGAAACTAAGTGAGAAACACATCTAGTATCTAATATCCATGTTTAGTTATCAATAGTAATGTAAGTAGTAATTTCAATCACATTAATACCTAAAGTTAAAGCAAATCCTTACTTCTCATTCTCATGAGACTCTAAATAGGCCTTGCAGTTGTGCCTCCAATGCTGGCACTTTCTGCGATGGAAGCATATGCATTCTGTAGTAGTTTTTTTCTAGTAGCCAAAGGGATAACAATAACTTGTTTTCCATTCTTCTTGCCAATCCCACCTTGGGTACCAATTATCTTTTTCTTATTTTTGTTCTTGTTCTTGTTCTTGTTCTTTTTATCTTAGAAGACAATAAATTGAAAACCATGTTCACCTTATAATTATATTTCTTAATTACATCTTTAGCTATCTTAAACATATTGATTAGCATAGGGATTGTAGACATAATCTTGTTCATATGATAGTTAAGCATAAAACTTGCATAGCTATCAGGTAAACTTTGCAAGATTAAGTCTATACTTAAATTTTCATCCATCACAAAACCTAGAGCTACCAAATACTCTATGTACCCATTCATCTTTAGCCCATGCTATATGGCTAAAGTTCACTCTACCATCCTTAGTAGAATAAGGCTTTTGAGATCTCCTATCTCTCAGTTTTACTCTACTCCTTAAACAACTCTTTAAAGTAAAGCATAATTATAAGAGCATCCATATGCATATGTTATTTATATAGCTTAGCGGACATGGATGTCAGCATAAGGCATGAAGCAATACCTATATCCTCAATGTCCTTTAGATATGCTTGCTACACATTAGTAAAAGCATCATTAGCAAGGATAGTGTGTAGTGGCTTTTTAATTACATAGGCCAACTTTTCACTCCTCAAAAAATTTTTAAGGTTTCTTAGCCAATCTATACACTTAAAACCAGTGAGCATATTAACCTTGAGAATGGATCATAAATTGAAGTTAGAAGATATTATGGAAGTGATGCTGCACGTGAAAAATGAAATCATGCTAGAGTATAATCATGTATATATATGCAACAATTTTAATGTCTTTAAAAATTTCACATTACTCTTATTATTTTATTACAAAATAATAGCCCTCACTATTTGATCTAGGAAAACATGTTAGATTTCACATTACTCTTATTATTATTGGCTCAATATCCATTTTTATTAAGGTCAAGGCCTTGAGTATGCTTAACAAGCCAAATCATTAACTAAATAGTAAGCATTATGCAATTGTTGATCATAGGTCATCAATGATTGATATATATGCATCATATACATATTTCCTTAATCATGCCTCATGATTATTAGCCTTGAGTATACTTAACAAACTAATGACCAAGCTAAAATGGACCCATTAATTTGATTTAAACATATCTAATGCAGCATGGGCTTGAGTATGCTCAATAACCCAATACTAAAGAGAACTCTAGTTTAACTCATAATGGAAAGCTTGTAAGTCTTATATTATTGAGGGATTTCTCCAATTAACTCTCATTATTCATGGTTAGTGTATGCTTTGGCATGTTTATGCATATTTAATCATATTTAATCATGGATTCATGTTTAATCACATTAAATATATATGATATAGTTATGGGCTTTTATTCTATTATTTTCCTAAGCCAAGGAAACCAATTTTGCTAAACTTAGGTAGTATGCATGAATTACAAACCCAAAAAGATATAAAGAACATTTCTACCTATTTCTTCTTAGACCTCTTTAGTAGGTCTTCTTCTCTATTTTGATACTTGCATTTTTTCCTCCTATTCTAACCTTAAGTAATCTAATTACATTATATATAATAAAGAATACCTCACATTACATGTGAGGGGAGTTAGATGAGAAGAGAAGTACAAAGTGAAATAAGAGAAAAAGGCCAAGATATACAGGCTGAATTTTACTAAAGAAAAATCCATGTAATGCAGATCAATCATATTGGTTTTAGGCTCATAACTAGTCATCATGCAAATCATACACCTTTAGTATGTGTATTTAATGTATCACATGCATCGAATTTTGAAAATATGTATTACGATTGAATTCTAGAATTATAACTGTTATAAAATAAGTATTGGTTGATCATATCCTTTTTCTTGCTTCATGTAGCAAAATCAATCTCATTGATAATGTAATTTGATTTTAATTAATCCCATTAAAATAATTAAAATACATTTCCATATTCAAACCTTTTAGAATTAAAATGATAAAACATCATCAAATAAGAAAATAATTTTTCATGTACTGTGTAAGAGGATATGCGCATAAAAGAATAGGCCATATCATAATATCAATTTGATAACACTTATCACAATTAGATCAGATCAATTTATAATCCTTCTAATTAATTTAAAATCCTAATGCCATTAGGATATTAAATTAGTTTAGGATCATAATCAAATACATGGAAAATTGCAATTTTATGTAGAAATTTTAATCAACGTGTCACTATCTCTAGAAATTCAAAAATTGATCAAATATATAAATAATTGATTTAATTCAATTAATTTTATGACACATGACATATATTTTTAAAAATAAAAAATCAAATTATATTAAATTTTATTTAATTAAAAATTTCCAAATAGTTTATCACAAGATTCAAATTCAAGTTAACTGTAAAACCATTTGCAACTTGAACTGTGCAAATTGATCCAAACTACTTTAGATCAATTCTAATGGCTGTTGAGACATTTTGGACTAGAAATGATCAATTTTCTCTAAAAATTTTTCCTTGAAAGTCATGAAACTCATGGCAAACCAAAGTGACAAAATCATACCATTTACTAAACCAAAAATATGACAATCTTAACAATCTATCAAGTTTATCAATCCAATTGACATGCAAACTATTTTTACCATTTATAAACATTTAATTAATAAATAATTCATCACATATAGATGAAAAATTAAATTTAGAATTATTAGAAACAATTGAATCATTAAAGATTATAAAAATGACCTAAAAAACTAGAAAACCACTACTAGTCAAATAGGATGGTTCTATCGTTTTAATTTTTTACCAATTTCAATTTAAGGCAATTATGAATTGAATTAAAATAATATTTTAATCCCTTATTATATTGAATTAGATTATTAAATAATAATTTAATACAATAAAAAAGCCAAAAATTGAATCAACGTACCCTCCTTATGCGTATAGCAACTTATACACATAAAAGGATTTCATCCATGATTCAGCCACTTTAACTTATAAAACAAAAAAAAAATTCAATTTTAACATGTCTCAAATTCATATTTGGTCACATAAAAATGAATTTGAATAATCAAAATTAGATTAAAACACATGGATTAATAAAAAATACATAATATCACATATCATGCATATCAACCGTAAACACTATTTTCATTGATTTTAAATTATCCGTGAACCTAGCTTTAATGCCAATATTGGTTTTTCTTAATCATACGCAGTGAAAAAATTTAAAATTTGAGAAAAACTAGCAATGATAGTGGATCTGGATAAATTAAAATTCATACTAAATAATAAATGTAGCAGTGCTTTATGATTTACAATAAATGATGATTACAAATTCCTTCAGTGAGCTTTCCTCACTGGGCTATTGTAAACCACAATCATCCTCTTTTAGGAACACCTCCAAGGTAATCCACACAAGAAGTTCTTAGAAGAGAGTAACTTGAAATTTTAAGTGCTAATAGGAATTTCAAGAGGATGAATGAAGAAGAAGAAATTATGTGTGTTTTCACTGTTCTATACGCCAATTTTTACAATAGAATGTAGGTGTATTGTGACACCCCTTACTCAATTCAATCTTCGGACCTAAATAAGAAGTGGCACACAAACTGATATCAAATCCACTTTTATGAAAAACCATTATAAATTGAAACCTTATTATTTTCTTTAGAAACATACCTCTTATGTATGAGTTATAAAAATATGGGTCTTCAAAAACCATTTACTAATATGTACTATTAGGGTCCTCATGCCAAAATTTTGATAGCATAATGATTGTACCAAGCACTATCCCAATTAGTAATCTACATAAACAACACTTCTAAAATATCTCATCACATCTTCTTATCATTTGGGTCTATCTAACCCTCTAATACATCTCAACACTTACATTCTAAACATATATCCAGCATACATAAGGAATAGATATCATACAAGTCAAGCAGCATTACACAATTTTAGTAAGAAAGTTGCAATACTATTTAAAAGAGTTACAAGTTTAGATATAGCACATATTAGGCCTAATCCCTTAATTACACAAGAGTGCCAGTATACTATTACATCACATTGTCATACTTAAGAAAACAAAAGTACTAAAAGAATTCTTCTTTTGATCAATCTTTTAATATTAAAGCTCTGACTCTTATCTAATTTCTTAAACCTATGCATCATAAAATAAAATAATGTGCTAAGTGAATACCTACTAGTGTATTCAATTAAGCTTATGTATGCTCACATGTATATCATGCAAAAGTACTAGCCACATAAAATTTATCTCATAACATAATCATAAATAACTCATCATATACATATATAAGCGTTACAACATTTATTCATAACAACTTAAAAGGATTCCTCATATATGATCACCATTTCATAATAAACATAAATGATCATTTGTACATATGTACATATTCAAAACATCTTTAATAAGCTCACTATTTAACACATGTGTAAATTCTATTTAATTTCCACCATTCTAATCTTTAGGTTAAATTAATCATTTTATACTTATACCTAAAAGACAATAAGCCAAAACTAGATAGTAGGATGAGATGTGCTTAAAGGCTGAGATGGTTGCCTATAGGCCGATACGATTACTCAAAGGCTGATATAGTTGCTCGTAGGCTGATATCATTGCTCAAAGGCTAATATGGTTGCCTGAAGGCTAAATATGATACTCAAAGGTGTAGCTACTATGCCTCTCTAGTTGATTGGTCAACCTATCTAATATAGGTTGCCTAATCACATATGGCATCACCATCATAATTTAAGTTTCACCTTCTTAAGTAGCTTTTAATCCATCTTGCATTGTTTCCAATTGTCATTATGGCATAAATAAACATAATCACATCTATGAGTATGAGAACATTAATCATGTTTCTATATATTATAATAGTCTCATTTAGCTCATAAGTGTTCTGCTAACACAATTATAAGCTCATCACATAGCTTAATAATACGGCCATATACAACCTATACTACCACATACATATTCCATGCTATTATGATCACATTATTAAATCATTCATAATATACAAATGTAAGACCACCATTTATTTATCTTGATGGCCATTCTTTTTATGCCCCTTTTCTTGCACTTATGTGCACCAAAATGAAACATATAATTTAACTATCATAACACTTAATTAAGCATAAACATATCAAGACATCTTACTTTTTTAATCAAGATATACATGTAAGACCAATATGTGCATAAATATGAATTACAATATATGGCATCTCGTCATCCTTTACTTTTCATGTAATATATACACACACACACATACACATAAAATCTTTCGTAACATTTAAGCTTTTTATTATCATATAGCTCATTTTTTAATCACAAATCATTACATCACTACCTAGACATCACCTATAAGCATTTTTTTACCATTCCTCACATCATATACTCATATCACCCATATTCAAGCACTATTTAAGAGCAATCTGACCAAGACATGAAATACTTTTAACCCTACCATACATCATATTTCCATCATCATTCCATTCATAATATACTTAAACATAATTCATTGATTTATAACCCAAAAACATGCACATCCACCACCTAGAGGCATTTGGCCTCACCTAGTAAAGACTATAAAATACCAAAATCTCATCACAATACAATCATAAACATCATTCATAATGAATATAATTACACCTAATTCATTAATTAGCATTTATTACATAACAATATACAAACACACTTAATGTAATAACATACTAATATAATACATAAGAAAAATAATAAACCAAAGAAAAACTCACTAGATAAAAATTAGGATACTATTCACCTATACCTTAAATCTTCAAATTCTCTTGATAAAACATATTATACAAGCTTATACCACTACAAATAAACTTAATCCATGATTATATAGGGTTTAAAAAAGTTACTTTAGTTATTAATTGAGAGGAAAAAGGTTTAATAATTATGGAATTCTCCTTAGAGGTGACATTGGCTCATAAGAAAAGAGGAAGAAGAAATAGTTTAGGTAGCCACTATTCCATCATTGACTACCCTTTATATAGTCTCTATGATTTTGACTTTTGTTAACAAAATAAAAGGCCAAGATTAGTCCAAGTTATAATCCAATGGCTACCATTTATCCTCTCTTTTCTTTTTGTTATTCCAACCTCAAAATAACCCTTAACTAACACTCTAATTATCTTATAAAGCCATGCTACCGAGATCTATCAACCTCTAGAAACCCATGTTTGAAAATTGAGAAAAATCAAAATTAAAATCACATTTTAATTAATACTCAATTTTAGTAAAATTACTTCCCGATATTTAAAAATTCCAAGTCTAATGTCAATGGAAGATTTGAAATACTTAAGTATCAGGTTGTATCAATCCTAGAATTTTCTAAGCAAAAATTGAATGTTTTATCATTCAGCTAAAACTAGGTCACTATTCATGTGACGCTCCGTAAAATCTTAATTGTCATTTTTAACATCTAAATGACTTTAGATTGACTCTAAATTTTTCCCAAAAGTATATTATGTCTAATACTTCCATTCAATAAGAATAGTGTGACCCAAGTCTTAAGACACAATATTTACATCTTGGAAAGTACTATTTATAAGTTAGGATTTTTAAGGCGTTACACATATGGTGGCTACCACTATATGGGTTATTTATACTTTAAATTAACTATTATTAGGTAAGATTTTGACACTAAAAATATACTCTAATTTAGACTAGAAAGAACCCACCAATTGGGCCATATTTTGTCCTATGTGTATAAGCCTTTCAGTGGGCTTATGTGCATTCTGCTTTAGTCTCACTTTCATTAATCCTATATTACACTTCTTAGCCCTATTTTTTTTATTAATAATTACTCTAATTTAAGGCCTCTTAAACCCTTTAAAAGCCCATAAATTCATATAAAAGAACAATTAAAATTTACACTCAACAAGGCCTAAGTCTAGAAACCCTAATTTCTGTATTACATATTTGCAAGTAGGGCCCAAGCCCATTTGCTTATTTCTTCTTCTTAATTCATATTCCAATGATATCTCATATCATTAGAACATTTAATCTCATTGGATATTTCTCAAACTCCTTTTATGTGTGTGACCCTATAGGTTTCCAGAATGACATGGCAGTACATAATGAAATAAAGTCATAGTCTAATTAGGACTATATAGATTCAATCTTATTGAATCAATATCAATTCACCAACTAATATATCACTTATATACTAGTCAAGAGAGGTATCTAGCCATGCATCATAACTATATAAGTGCTAGAAAGTTAAGTGGTTGGACTTAACCCTTCCGTATATAGTTATGATGTAATGGAATCCTTTCGCTATCTTTTACCTCTTTTAGTTTTGAGTAAAACTTATGTCAATTAATAGCTTAGCTAAGTATGTCTAATTAAGCCCTAGACATATTGTTCTAATAATTTTACCTTTATTACCAAAATACTATTTGAGAATCCCAATCACACATGGCACTGTGCTCTAGCCAAAGATTTCTAAATATAGGTTACTCATCAGAATTGTGAGATAAACTCCCCATTGTAATCTAAGGTGATGAATCCTTTATTGATTACTACCCTATCTTCAAATATGTCATGGCATACTCAATCATCTCACTATGTATACTTATTATTTAAAGTAAAAGCTTTAGAGTCAAAGTATGTCACTCTATATTTGAGATAATTAGTGATCTCAAGTCTAAGGATACTTAATGATATAATGAGATACTTCCACTAAAATAGATTAAATATCCATGTGAAGATCTCTTAGTGGGTCTTTGATATACTCACTTCCCAAGTAAGTATAATCATGTCTATGCTTATAGCTTATGAGAACTACTACTTGATCACATCAAGAAGCATAACATGTACTAATCTACATGCACTAACAATGTCCCATCCTATTAATACTATGATCAAGGATATTTAGGTATATCATATTTGCATGCAATAAGAGTACTACATCATGAACACTTCATGATTTCCTCTACACTATGATTTTATACCAGGGACTTTATAACATAGTTAAGACACTACAAACAATTATAGGTAATATATATAAAAGTACCATGATATAAAGAGAAAAGCCTTATTGTATATATTCACTAGGTTTAAATACATGAACATAGCCCTATTACATAAGCTCTAGGGCATACTTCTAACATTAACATCTATCAATCTAAAAAGTCTAAAAATAACACATCGAGCTTCTTTTTTATTAACCCTAGATTCTTTAAAGTGACCTCCACACTAACATTATTTGCATACTACTTGTTAAAGGCCCATGCCAAATCCATCCAATCTTTTTTAACCCTTATATCTAAGTTATGGTACCAATTAAGTGCCTATCTAGAGGTGTCAAGGTAAAAAGCCCAATTAGTTCTTCTAACAAAATGGTGGACCTAATAGCAATTGCATACTACTCGAGATAAGTCAAAGGATTAGACAAACCATCAAATTGACTTAGGTTTGGAATTTTTAATTTGCAGGGCATCACATGGTCTAGCTTCAAACTGATGTCTTCTTGATTGATATCCTTACCATTAGTCACTAGGTGGCTCATTGTTTCCATCCTTTCAATCAACTTCTACAAAAGTTCTTTTTATGTCAAGGTATCTTGATTATAAGGTAAAACCTTATTATAGTTGGTCGTTACTAGTGGCGTAACACCTCTTACCCTATAACACCCTAAAAATCCTAACATATATGAATTGTACTTTCCTAAGATAAATAGTGTTCTCAAGACTTAGGATACACTGAAGTTACTAGATGAAAGTATTAATCATAAAATAATTTTTGACAAAGTTTGAAATCTATCGAAAGTCATTTGGGTGGCTAAAAATGCTATGAAAGTTTTTACAACAATGTCTTAGGAATAATAACCACGGTAAAGTTAAACCATAAATTATTTTCAAAGTTGCTTAGAAAATTTTAAAGCTTATATGACCTGATACTCAAAAATTCTAATAAGTCTAATAGCACTAGAATTGGAATTTTTTAGATATTCGGAAGTAATTTTTCAAAAGTTAGGTAACATTAAAAGTAGCGAATTTAAACGGTTTTCTCGTTCTTGGAGCTTCAATTTTTAAAGGTGTAGGGAAAAATAAAAGTGATTTTTATAAATAAAGTTGGCAATTAAATGGGTTATAAAAAGAAGGAAAATTTTGAGGAAAAATAGGGAGAAATGAATAAAAAATAAATAATTTTTGTAAAAATATAAAAGGAGTTAAATGCTCCTAAAAGTCAATATTTCCTCTCCACCTCCACCTCTCTCTTTCCTTTACGGAAGCTGATGGCTTCCTTATATGTCTTCCTCTATTTTTGTTCAATTTTCTCCCTTCTAATCAAATTTTAGCCTCCATTAAAAATATTTATAGAGCCCTCACTCTCTCTAACACGCATTAGAAATGAAATACGCAAGGGAAACCGCTCAAAATTTTTAATTTTTCGATCCTGTGAATAGCGACCAATATTGGTTTGGATAAGATTTTTTTACGTTTGTTATTTTTTCTAGGTTTTAGAATGCACAAGAGAGTTCTTATGGTTTTTTATTTTAATTTTAGAGTATTAGGTGATTTATTATAAATTTTCAAAGAATTTTTTAATTTATATTAGGGATTTTCAATTAAAATTGAGATAAGGGAAAATCAAAGGCATAGACAGGCCTCAAGGTTCTTTTTTAACCTCCTCAGTATGTGTAATCAAAATAAAATATGCAGTTTCACTTATAAACATTAAATTCCATATTGTGCATATTATGCAATAAATGCTCATAAATGTGTTATGCCATGAATGTGATATATTTGATGAGTTATATGGCTTATATAATATATGTCAATATATTTTAGATGATGAGAATTGATGGATCAAGTGAATGTGTCTAATCTGCTTGATGTAGAGCATAATGAGGTTTAAATTGCTTAATGTAGTAATTAAGGTTAATTAAGCATAAAATGGTGTTAACCAATATTCTTGATGTATATGA
>CANXYI010762729.1:0-15883 GCA_948208565.1 Hura crepitans | reverse complement strand
TATTTATAAAATACACTATTTGTCCATAGAAAAAGTATTATTCATGTCTTGAAAGTTATTATTCATAATCTAAGGATTTTTCAATTGCATTATGGTTCAACCCTGAAGGTTTACTATTCATTTTTTACCCAATTTTGGATTTTATTTTTTATTTTAAACCTCTTTAATTACCTTATTTGCTCCTCAAATTACACCATCATTTATCTTATAATGTATACTCTAATTTAGTCAGGTCAGTTTCACTTGAGCCTAGAAAGTACTATTCACAGCTCGAAAATCACTATTCATCGAGACATTTTTTTTAGCAACATTTTTCACACTTTCTCACTCTTCTCATGCCTAATCCTTATTCCTTACCACTTTTCATTTTTTTTATTCCTTCCCACTTTTCATATTTTTCTTCCATAATTTTTCCATATACTGTGAATTTCCAATTTTGCCTTTCACCTTCCTATAAAATTCTGTTTATGACCTTTAGCCCTTTTTTGCTTAGTTGTCCATACCAACTGACTCTACTCAATACACATGCCTTATTTATTTCTTAATTTTCCTAATTCTATTTCTATCTATGTGAAAAATTGGATCGAAAGTCAGGTGAGATAACTTTCCCCTCTTTAGGAAATTTCATCCTTGAAATTTCACATGTATGTTTCCCCTCTTGGACTTTCCATAAAGGATGGAAAAATCAAATCCTCTATTTCAAATTCTTAACATAACAAAATATGTTGCCATTCTATGTACTATTTTTATGTTCAATAACCGTTCACTTTTCTCTTTTCAATCACAATTCATATACTAGTCAAATTTTTTCCTTATCTTATTGGACCAACTTTACTTAGAGTTCTTATAACTTATTCCTTATATAGCTAGTTCATCTGTATTAATATCTATCATTGATATTCATCTCTACCCATAAAAGTTATAGTCCTAATTACTCTATTATCCATTTGCTATGAATCCCTTTACTTTACTCCTATGCTAATACCTCTATCACTGTATCTTTTTATTGATAATCGTTTAACTTGATAACTTCTTTTGTTTACTTATAATTCTTAGATGTCATTTTCATTAAACTTATATATATGCTTCTTATAAAAGATCCATGTTGGTAGGCAAATAGATCCTTATTAGCATCCTAGAAGGTATGAAACTTTGTAATGTATGTACATACATATTTCACACATACATATAGCCAATTAATGCCTAGGAATGCCTAAACCTAGGCTCTAGTGCCAATTAAAATGTAACACCTTTATACCCAACCTATATAAGGGTTTAGGTATATGATGTCTCATTTTCGGTATGGTTTCTAATCATTTTTCTTTCATCTTTAACCTCATATACATATTAATTACATTACCTTGTATGTATGTATGCACTAACATAAACATCAGTAACATTAAATTACAATTTAATACTTTATTATGTTCAAATTAATGATTATATACAAACGTACACTTATATACATATATGTCATTTAACACATGTATATTATGCAAACAAGAAGGAAATGAGCATACATGAATGCACATAGTGGACTCCTCTTACCTTTAAATCTACTTTAAGGACTCCTTATATTGTTGGGACTTAATCTGTTGCTTTACCTAGCCTGATCTATAACCTACGTGTTGACAACAAAATCAACGTGCTAAGTAAGGTTACTTAATAGGGGTATTTTAAAGACTATGAATTAAGCTAATGTTTTTCTTATAGTCTATTTCAATATTTCTACTTAAGTATCATAATTAATCCCTTTTAATTTGACGATATCTTATATGAATGACCATTGTTATTGTCTATTAATTAATCTAATCTACAATTTATAATTCTTTATTTACCTATTTATGTTTATTTTTGTTTATCTTTTCATATCTTTATATGATATAAAATTATCTCTTTACTAATCTCGTATACGAACTTTAACATCCCTATCTTGTGTCATTGTTATTGAACATAATACCATTTATCTATTATCTTACATTTTTTTCTATATTTTGTTTCACTGTGTTTTCAATCCTATTATATTATTTTATATACATGTCTATCTCACATTTAAGTTTTGATTAACAAATCTCTATTTAATTAACATTTCTAGTTATAAACTTATTTCTTAATTTTATGTCTCTTAATTATACACACTTTAGTAATTAGCATATATCATTTCCACTTGTTGTAATTAGTCATCTAATTTAGATGAGTGTATATTATCATCTCTCTTTCATTGTTATTTGTGCAAATATCAATAATTACATGTATTTATACCATAATTAAATATTATATTCTCCTTGTTTGCTATTGTAGTTTCCTACATTTAAAACTTTATTCAATAAACTCCTTTATCCTTATATTTTTTATCACACCCCGACTTTCAGTCTAATTTTTCCTAAGATAGAACTGGAATTAGAAGAAAAATTAGGGAATGAAATAGAAATATATATCAAGTAAAGTTGGTTGGTGTGAACAACAAAGCAAAAAATTAGCAAAAGATAAAATAGTAAATACTCAAAATGATTAAGGGAAAAATTAAAAATGTGGATTTGGAAACTTAGAGATGAGTGAAACATGTGAAACAGGGTGAGAAATATGAATATGGCATGTATAGAGCATGAAAAATGTGAAAAGAATGATGTTCAGTAAATGGTCCTATTAAATAGTGACACCGAGCTATAAATAGTGCATCACGGGCCCAATGTGAGTTAACAATACTAGTAGATAATATTAATTATTTGATGAATTATAGTACACTTTATGAAGTATTTGAGATCATATAAGAGGTTAATAAAAACTAAGATCTAGATTACAATCTATAATGAATAGTAAATCTTTTAAGGCTAAACAAAAAATTCAGAAAATATGCCCAAAAAATTCAAACATGGTACATCTTGATACTAAAATAATATGAGGAAAATGAAATCACGTGACTCAATTTTTTACGACATGGGAACTATTAGAAAAAATTGGGGAAATAAATTTAAGTAAATCAATATTTATGGAAAATATGGTGGAAATTATGGGTAGGGAGCAAAATGGGCCATTATATCAAATAGTAGCATGGAAGATCTTGGCAATCTAAGTGTAATAGGGATTAATTGAGGTGAAAATTATTAAATGATGTTTAAAGGTAATTACACATGGAATAAATCCCACCATCCATGTGTAAATGCTACTTTTTAATCTTAGCCATCCATTCCTTATATTAGTACCAAAATAATAATAAAATATTTAATTGTTTTTAGCTAACATCTCTTCCAAAATTCCTTTCCATGGCTAAATTTTACCTCTCCATTTTCTGCCATTTTCACACCTTAATTCTACCAAATAATTACAAAAAATTATTATGACGCCTGTAAGTTAACGCTTGGTGAACAGTTCCTTCGAGGCTCAAATAAGGTTCCCAGAGTGCCAGGTCACCTTTATAAGGCTAAGAATGGGTGTACTAGTTATGAAACTTTGACTAGCTATAAAATGATGAAAATAACTTAATTTAAAAATTTAACAGAACCAATAAATTATTTTAGGCCAAAATTTAGTGGGTCATAAGCTTTAATAGACTTAGGCCAGGAATGACCTAAGACATGCTCGGACAGACTTGAAAATCTCATACCTTGATGGCTAAAAATTCCCCTAAGACCAATGGTGAAGGAATTTTAAATTTTTGAGGTCATTTTTTTAAAATTTCCTAATTTTTTTATTCTTGAGGAATTAATTAACTGACTTGCCTATGGAATTTTGTCGTAAAATTTTACAAGGCCCTAAATAGGCTTAATCAAGGATTTTTAGAATAAATATGATGATTTTTAGAGGTCTCAGTGAATTTTAAAAATTTCTCGAAGTTTCAACCGAAATCAAGCATTTTCAGGATGCTCGAGTGACATGTGTCACCACCCAAGCCACCCAGCCCCACTATAAATAGCCTATATGGCTACATGGACTTTCACTTGGCCTTCTCCCTCCACCTCACCTTTCTTCGCCCTTTTTTCCCTTCCCTTTCCTAACACCATTCCTACCGAAATTCCTCCATTTTTGCCACTAGCCATAACCATTTCCACCCTATTCCTCTACCAAAAATCACTTTAAGTAGTTAGGAATTAATGCTTAAAGTTTTGGGACACCATAATTGCTCATAGAAATCAAGAAAAATCATTAAAGTTTAAATATACATAAAAGGTAGCTTGAGAATACAATTTTCATGTGTAAGTGGTTTATTTCATTTTTTATTTTATTTCTAAGGGGATTTCATCATCCTAACACTACTTATGTTCTTAGATTTTCAATTGGAGGCTTATAGAAGTTTTCATGAATTTTCTAAGTGAAATGGGTGCGCATGTAGGCCATAGAGAAAATGAGGTGAAACAAGGCAATTGAAGGTTCTTTAGTGTCGAAAAAGCTTCAAAGGTGACATAAGTATGTGAATTTGATTGAATAAAAGCATGACTTATTGAGTTTTCTTATGAATTGCCTTGAATTGGTGTTTAGGAGTTATAATTTAAACATGTATAGGGTGGAAATTATTGATACAAGTCTAGTGTGATGTTGGTTGTGTGCAATTTTGATGATTGGTATGTTAATTTGGTGAGGAATATATAGGTATGGTGAGGAGCATAATTTGGTCAAAAGGGTTATTTTTTATCACGGCTTAGGGTTGCTTAATATGGCATGTTTGTACAGTGTAAGTAATGGAAAATAACATGGTTGGTATAGATGTTAAGGTGTATATGATGAAATTGGTAAGTAAATGTATGTATGGTAAAGATGGTGTTATAGCCGAAAGGTGTAGGTGAGGATCACGACATGTAGTTAGTGTGTGTGTTATGTGAATTATGGTAGACATTATGTTTTGGCATAGAAATGAATGTGTATGTGGTGAATTTGATGAAACAATGCATGTATGTGTGTGAACATGAGTGGCCGAGGCATGTGTGTTTCGTGTCATGGCATGGCATATATGGCCAAGGCATGTATATGTTCATGGCATGGCATGGTTGATATGTTATGTGAGCATGTGTGCGCATGCTAAGATTATGGTATATGGTATGTATGTGTGATGAACTATGGAAAAAATGCATGTGTATGACCATAAACAAGCTATAGCCGAGAGGTATATATGCCATGGTAGGTATGGTAAGTATGGTATGTTATGATATGTGATGTGCACGAATGGCATGACAACATAAGCATGTGATATATGACATGGAATAGGTGAAACCATGCATGGAAATATGACATGTATTATGACAAGTTAATGTAAGAAAAAAGGATTAGGAATTGGTGTAAGAAATGGCTTGAAAATTTGCTTGTAAGCCATGTATAAAAGTGACCTATAATTGTGACCGTAATAGCATGAAATGGAACATGAATTGTGGACTTTGTGTACTTGACTTTAATGGCAATGTGTGGCCATTGTTGTTGCCTTATTTAGGTAAATAGAATGAAAGTATTTGTAGCCTAGAATGGCATGTCAATATAGCTTGAATTGGCATGACAAAATGCCTAGTAAACAATGGAAAATAACCCGTAACAACATACTAAAAAAATAGAAATGACCTGTAACTATCCTAAAAAATGCAGGTATGAAAACAACACATAATACAACCTATAATGGACATATAATAGGCTTGAATTATGATATGGAACTAAGCCTAAAGTGGATTTGTGAATGCCTAAGTAAAGGACTTAAAATTACCCTTTTTAGAAATTGGACTTATAATTATTCGGTAATAAAATTGACCTATAATTGTTAGGCTAAAATTGGACTGTAGAAATTAAATAATAACTATTTGTTATTGAGTTATAAATATTCTAAAATGAGGATTAGTAACAAAATAAAAATAAATAAAAGATTGTTGGCCCATTAGCTAGACACCCGCTAGATGGGTTGATCGGTCAATTAGGGATTAATAGTTGCTAGATATTTATTTGTTTATTAGACCAGCCGGTACAGTGGTCAGGGTCTATAAGAAGGGCCTCTGCACTATGTTGTTGATATTACTATCTATTTATCATACCAGGTCGATGCAATAGTCGGGGTTCACAAGATGGGCCACTACACTATGTTGTTAATATTACTGTCTATTTATCAGACTAGGCCTATGCAATAGTCAAGGTCCGCAAGATGGGCCATTGCACTATGGTGTGGAAATGTGACATGAAGATATTATTTTTCTATTTATTAGATCAACCTAGTGTAGTGATTGGGGTCCACAAGATGGGCCACTGCACTAGGGCCAGTGAGGAGCCTGAGGTCTAAAATACAAGGCCATTACATAGTTTAATTTCCCTCTTAGTGTAGTGTCTGAAAGTGTAGCCTATATAGTTGGGCCTACTTAATAAATTAAATATTTTACCCGATGACAAATAATAATGATAATACCTAAATTAAAGATAGTTTAGAAAGGGTTAAATTTAAATAATTGAATGATCAGACTGAATAATAAAATAATATTATTTTGTAATATGATTAATAAAATAATATTATTTTGCCACATGGATTATATGTATTGCATTCATGTATCCATAGCATGTCTGCTTATCTGTGCACTTCCAATGACATGTTTTTATTATTTCAAATTCACCACTGAGATTCATACTCAGCGTACTAGTGTTTCAATATGTAGGTAACAACAAGTAGCAGTCCAGCCTCAGGCTTTATGCAGTGTAGCCGCAGAGACATTGAAGGGTATCAAATTTTGTATTTTTAATGGTTTTAGTAGGCACTCATATAAATACTATAGGGTATGTGTTTAGCTTGCTTGGAAGCTTCTAGTGTCGGTGATTATAAATAGAATTAATGTTGTATAAATAGGGCCTTTTATTTACATGTTTAATTTTTGTCTGATTCTGCTATTTTAGGCTTGAGGCCTTGTATGATGATTGAATATTTGTGGTTGATATAACAATGATAATGGAGGACCAGAAGGTTCCAAAGGGTGATAAGAGATGTGATTGAGGTTTTTAGAAGTGTTTCCATATGTCAAATTTTTAGAATGTCACCCGAGTAGCCATTATACTGCTCAAATTTCTTTGGTATTTATAATAGTTGGATAAATGGATTCTAATTTTAGGATGGGTGACCTAGTGGAAAGTGCATCACCTATTGGGTTTCTTCAGGAATCTAGTAAAAGGTGTCACATTGGGTGGTATCAGAGCCAAGTTAAATATTCCTAGGCATTTTACATGAGTGCCAGTGTCTAGGAATTGATTTTTCTAATATGTTACACTGTAATGAGGCTGATAGGTTCTATGTCTTTTGTAGTTAATTAAGATGAGTGATAGAGTGCCAAAAGAATGGCCAAAGGAAGTAGCTAGTTATGCTCCTACCACTATACAAGGAGCATGTAGTGCAACCATGCTTGAGCCTAGTGATGTTGCACACAAGCCACAACCTCAAACATAGCCATAAACACAAGTATCCCCAGTGCTGTTACAGTAGATAGTGGATTTGCTCAAACATACCATAGTAGCAGTTCCACCTCTTCCACTAGCTCCAGTGCCTCTACCAGCTCTAATTCCTCTACCTCTACCCCTAGTTACATTACAGAAGACATACTTAGAGAGAGTAAAGAAAATAGGGGCTATAGACTTCTTGGGAGCTAGAGAAAATGATGTAACAAAAGTAGAATACTGGTTAGAGAGGACATTGAGGATACTAGAGTAGTTGGAATGTATAAAGGAGGAGAGTCTAAAGTGCACTACTTATCTTCTATAGGAAGAGGCATTCCACTAGTGGGACATAATTAAGAAAAGTAAGTCACTAGCAGACCTTACTTGGGAGTTCTTTTAGAAGGAGTTCAGAAAGAGATATATACCTTAATCATATAAAGATAAGAAGAGACATGAATTCTTTAAGCTAATAGGGTAGGAGATTAGTGTTTGAGTATGAGAAGGACTTTACTAGACTTAGTTGACTTGCAAAGGAATTTATTCCTACTAAGGAAGAAAAATGTAAGAGGTTTGAAAAAAGCCTTAATGTAGAGTTGAGAATGCAAATATCTAATACAAAAATCAGAGATTTCTTAGCTCTGGTGTCAGCTACATATGATATAGAGGAAATGTCACAAGAGAAGAGAGAGGTTTTCTAGAGAAAAAGAGAGTTCACTATAGGGCAATCTAGTTTAGCCCCAGGTGCTAGTAAAAGGCAAAGAGAAACTCAATCTCATCTAGGGTATCTGACACATAGACCACCTCAACCATAAAGATCTAGGCAAGCTTCAGTATCTAGACCTAGACTACCACAGCTAGCTACCAGTGCCCTAGCAACAAGGGCTAGAAATACATATTGACCTATGGCACGTGTAATAGAAAACACTAGGTTAAGTGTAGACAAGCTAGGATAGAGGAATGTTTTATCTGTGGGTCTAGAGACTATTACAAAAGAGAGTGTCCTTAGAGATAGACAGAGGGTGCCTGTCCCCAAGCATTAGTAACACCTTAGAGTAGGGTGTAGAGATAGGCTAGAGGTGCTCAACTTATTAACAGTAGTTAGAGGGCAAGGTCAGAAGCCCGTGCACTAGCTAGATAGTATGCAATCAGGGTTTGTGAAAAAGTAGAAGCTCCAGATGTCATTACTAGTACTTTTTATTTATTTAATGTTCTAATTTTGGCAATAATAGACCCAGATCTACTCATTCTTATATATGTACTACACAAGCACATGATGGAGGACTAGAACTAGAATATGTAGATTTAGGTATTCAAGTTAGTAATACCATTGGACAATGTGTGATTGTGAACAAAGTATATAAACACTGTCCATTGGTGATTTATGAATAATTGTTTCCTACTGATTTAATTCAATTACACTTCTATGAATTTGATGTTATCTTGGGAATGGATTGGTTATCTAAACATAGGGCTGTAGTTGATTGTAAACCTAAGAAACTAACCCTCCAGACTGTAGAGGGACAGGAAGTGACAGTTGTAGGTGAGAGAAGCTTTTTGAATAATCTCATCTTATCTATTACAATAACAAAACTTATTCGTAAAGGTTGTGAGGCATACCTAGCCCATGTTATTGATGCTAATACTTCTACTCTTAGCATTGGATAGATTCCAATAGTTTTTTACTTTCCTAATGTGTTTCCTAATGAGTTTCTAAGATTGCCTCCACAGAGGGAACTTGATTTTGAAATTGAGGTATATCCTAGTACTTCTCTTGTATCTATTAATCCCTATAGAATGACACCTACTAAGTTGAAGGAATTGAAGGTGTGGTTGTAAGACTTGTTAGATAAGGGTTTTATTCGATCTAGTACTTCACCCTGGGGAGCACTTGTGTTGTTTGTAAAGAAGAAAGACGGTTGCTCTGGTTATGTATTGATTATAAGTACTTAAACAAAGTGATAATGAAAAATAAATACCCCCTACCAAGAATTGATTATCTTTTTTATCAGCTTCAAGGTACTGGTGTCTTTTTCAAGATAGATTTGAGATCAGGGTACCATCAGCTGAGGATTAAGAAGGTTGGTGCTCATAATACTTCTTTCAAGACTAGATCGAACATTATAAGTTCCTAGTGATGCCATTTAGACTCACTAATGGTCCAGCAACTTTTATTGACCTAATGAATAGGGTATTTCAACTATACCTGGATCAGTTTGTGGTAGTGTTTATTAAAGATATTTTGGTGTACTCTAAGACCAGAGAAGAACATGAACAACATTTTAGGGTTGTATTATAGACTCTAAGAGAGAAATAGTTGTATGCCAATTTGAGTAAGTGTGAATTCTGGCTAAATGAAGTGGCTTTCTTAGGCTATATAGTGTTAGCAGAAGGCATCAGAGTTGATCCCAACAAGGTTAAAATGGTGTTAGAATGGGAACCTCCAAGGAATGTAATAGAAATATGGAGTTTCTTAGGGTTGGTTGGGTATTGTAGAAGGTTTTTAAAAGGGTTTTCAATGACTATAGCACCTATGACAAGGTTAATAAAGAAGAATGTAAAGTTTGAATGGGATGCAAAATGTGAAGAATGTTTTGATAAGCTAAAGAAAATGCTGATAAAAGCTCCTATCTTAATTCAACCTAAATCGGGAAAGGATTTTATTGTGTATAGTGATGCTTCACTTAATTTATATAGAACCATTATACAAGACATGCAACTATTATGCGGCTATTTAAAACTATTGCACGAATGGTAAAATCACGTGTGGTAGTTTCCACGGCTACGTAGACATTTTGTGCCACGTGTGATTTAAGGGTGGGACCCATTCATCCTTGATTTATAATGTTCTCTCTCACATGTCCATATAAAGACCATTTATATGCCTCACTTGTGTTCTTTGACTATCCTAAACCATCCTCTCATCTTAATGATAGATTAACCATTTTACCCCTAAGGAGAAGTTCCACTTTTTCAACATTTTTCCTCTCAAAGAGGTCTATTTACCTAAGTTGTTCCTCTAGCTATCATTATCAGCCGTATTGAAAATTAAGGACTAAGAAGCCATTACTTATAGTTTTCCTTGCCTTTAATGAAATTTGAAAACATTTTCATGTTATGCAGATTTTATTAAAGGTTTCTTATAAATATACATGTTTGATTAAGATAAAGAATACTTACCTATATACTTACTTATAAATGGTCTGATGAAAAACTAATCTCTAAGTATTCAGATTGTGCATCCTCCTAATTTTATTTTGATATGGGTTGTACCCCATCATGTTAGGTTCTTTTTGGAATTTCAAGTTGAACAAGTTAAATCTCAAGTTAAGCACCCATGGTATTTAACATGGATTGTGCACCTTATGTTAGGATCTTCTAGGTTAAGCACCCTTCGTACCCTTAATAAGCTTTAGTTTAGGCACCCTCAGTATTCTAAATCAAACCTTAGGTTGAGCACCCTCAGCATTATGAATTAGACTTTAGGTTGAGCATCCTCAACATTTTGAACTAAACCTTAGGTTGAGCACCCTCAGTAATCAACATTGGTTGCCTACCTCATGTCTAAGTTGTAGATTGATCACCCTTGTCAATTTTTAGGTTGAGCACATGTTCAGGTTGGACACCTATATAAAAATCTCCTAGGTTGCAAACCTAGTGTTGGATCTTGATATCTAAAATTAGGTTAGATTATGCATTCGAAAATAGGCTTCAGGTTGAGCACCCTATGCTAAATTAGGTATTTTGATGTCTTAGATTATCTAGGATTATGCATCCTATACTTGGACTTTATTTGTACCTTATTTTTTACTTGAAAGGCATTTTGGTCCTTTTTGCTTCTTGTCAAAATTCTTTTAATGGACGTTAAATTTTAGGAAACTAGCTATACAACATTTCTATAAAATGTTGTTGTATACCTGTATGTCCGTTTTGAAAATTTAGCCCTTCAAAGTATATATATGTGAAAATTAGAATTTTATTTCATTTTCACATTTCTTATCTTCTTTTGCTTTCCTCTCTTCTTCTTTAGTTCCTCTATTATGGTGAGAACTCCTAATCCACTTACTTTAGCATTATGAGACCCCTTAGCATGAGCCAAACCATCTAGAAGAGTCTAGATTTTTTTAGGATAGGGTAGTATCCTATGAGATTTACCATTACACACCTCTTCATCTACTTTAGAACACATAAGTTTGATTTGATCTATTTTCTCCTCTTTCTTTTGCATTTGATTTGACAAAAACCTTAGGACTTAGGCTAAAGTCAATGACAATAACTAATTGGATCAATTTTAAACTTAAAATTTGAATTGTTGGCAAGGAATATGAAGAGTCAAGCTATTAAATATTCATTTCTGGACAAAACCACCACACGAATGTTCAAAAGAGTCACATGATGGGTCATACAATCACATGTTAGTTTGCTTTCATCATGTGATGGTTTCCTCCATGAAATAATTGTGCGATTGGTGAGAATTATCACATGGATGTTCTTACCACTGCATGATGCTTTTTAACCTGTTGCGCAAATATTCTTCTATTTTTCACTCTATTCTCTAATTTTTGCACTTTTAAGCATATTTTTTCTAGCATGTGTAAGATGTTGCTCTACAAAAAGGTAGAGAGGCTTTCTAGTATTGTTCTTTCTTTTATATCCTCTTCAAATCTATTAAAGACAAATTTTGAGGCACTATATTTGCTAATTTGTTTGCTGCACTTCCCCAATTTACTAGGAAGAGGAATCCATGCACGTATAAAGAGTGTTGCTAAAGAGATGGTTCGATACCACTTACACTTTTTATTTGCCTTTTGTTGAGGACATTATCAATTTTATGGACTTTACTTCTATTACTGGCATCCATTAAAGTGGTCAACAAATTGCCTTTGATGATTCCTTGTTTTATTGTAGCATCCAGTGGGATTACATCACTTCTTTGCTTAGGCTTCAACCTAAGGTAAAAGGAGTAGTGGAATTTATTATTCATTGATTGTGGAGCACTGGACTAGGGTAGCTCTTAAATATCCACTTTTTAATATTGAGATTGACTAGATTATTAAAGGTTTTATTCTTGTACTACTCGAACGTACATTGTTCGTGAACATTGAAAGTACTATTAAGAGCCTTTTCTTGCTTTCATTGAAAGACTTAGATGCCATTTCTACTTAGGATTGGGGGTTTCCAACTTTGGGCATGTTGTAAATAGGATTAGATAAGAGCCACAAAGGCATAATTAAGGTAAAATTCTTTCTTCTTTTGCTTTTTCTCATTTACTTCACTTGGTTCCTTTTTTTTATTTCTTCTTCTTTTTCACTTTTTATTTTTTATAGGTCTGAGCCTATAAGAGCGGCATTATTCCTTATCTTACTACCGCCTCAATCCTTGACACTGAGTTCCCAATATTGTTGAGGTAGAACTCTTTTATTATTGGTCGAAAGCATGAGGTTCCCTTTAACCTGACCTATAATAATGATTTAAAGAATAACATGGTAAACCTTCAGTTTTGACTTGTTATCACCCAAAAATTTGACTCTCATGAATAGTACTTCCTAAGATGAATAGTGCTTCCCGAGACTCGAGTCACACTAAGCATACTGACGGGAAGTATTAATTAAAAGAGAATTTTGGGTAAGTTTGAAGCCAATCTAAAGTCATTCAGATGGTTAAAAATGCTAAATAAGATTTTACAGCAGTATCCTGTGAATAGTATTGCAGGCAATACTGAACCATAAAATAAATTAAGAGTTGCTCAAAATAATCCGAAAATATTACAACCTGATACTCAAATATTTTGAATAGTCCAATGGCTTTGGAATCGAAATTTTCTGAGTTTGGGAACTATTTTTACCCAATTTTTAGGATAAAAAATATATTAATTATTAGGGTTATTGTCAGAATTTGGGCACGAGATTTTGAGAGGATTTAGGGCTTGAATTTAGGGAATTTTAGGGATAGGAATTAAGGAAAACCAATTTTTCTATCGATTATAACAATTTTTTGAAGCAAAGAAAAATTACATTTTTGAAAACTATAAAAGGGAAAAATTTCCCATCCTTCTCACATACACCAAAACACTCATCCACCCCTCTCCTCCATTAAAAATCCGACCAACCCTTTCTCCCTCTTTTTTTCTTGATTTCTCTCTCCTCAGGCAGACCCACCAAGAGATCTTGTACTCGAAATGATGAGCATTCTAAGACGAGTACGTGGACATAAATTTCATCCGGAACGGCAGAGTATTTAGAAAAAAAGTCTAAAAATAACCCGAGGTGAATAATGACACTATCCCCCGAGATTTATTTTTCTACAAATTTTATTTTTCATGGGTTCTTAAGATGTCGTAGAGTATGTATCTACACTCAAAATATTTTTTTGACCTCTAAATTATTTTATATTATTTTTTGAATTTCATACCCATTTGAATTCGTAGGTGAAACTACAACCCAAATGAGGAGTGAGCCAACTTCAGGGGTCCTGTACAACTCTATTAAGTAAGTGTAATCACTTTAAATTGGATTACTTTCTCAATAATTGCATTATGTGAATTATGGCATAATTGAGATAAATATTAATAAATACATAGAAATTTAAATAAATGCTAGAAAAATTAATTAAGACTTATGACATGTTAAATGCATATTATATGGTGATTTAATGTGTTCGATTATGATAAAAAAACCATGAAAACATTATTTTTGCTATAATTGCATTATGTGCGTAAAAACTTGAAAATGCCATATTGCATGTTAATATCTGGAAATGTGTGGCCATGGTATTTTTGAGTGTTGAATCATGTATAAATGATGTATTGAGCGCTAGAATGCCATAAAAGAGCTTGTCATGATAATTAGCAGTATTGTACCTATTTGCACCGTAAAGCATGCTAGTGTATGTGCGGGTGTTGTTATTGATGAATGACATCGTGTATACATGAATGCGACATGTTGATATGTTTAGAATGGATTTTTGACCTATGATGATATATGTGTGTGATACATGCATGATAAAGCATGAAATGGTAAATTGCGAGCAAATATGGAAAATTTGCATATTATGAACAATTGCATTGATAATTGTGTCTTCATGTGACATTTGATATGTTAAAAATTCCAATGACATTACACCTCAAGAAATGGACCCTCCAGATGTAATGGACATCAATAGGCCTAAGCTAGCCATTTGTACATGTAATGACCATGTAATGGTGTATTGAGTCCAATGATGATTATTATGTTAATAAAATGAAATGGAATGTGAAATTGGGTGAATTGACAAATAATGACATGTTTAATGATGACTATATAGTTAGACAACCTAGTTTGGATAGGTTGATGAGTCAACTAGAATTCCATTATCTAGTCTTGTTTAGTTGTCTTTTAGATATAGACATCGGTTAAACTATTAAAATGGCTTAAAAATGGCATAATTAAAATGTATGTTAAACTTTAAACTTGTATAAATGGGTCACCTACAGACATACTTTGATTGAATGACTAGAATTTGTCTCAAAATGCATGCATAAGATTATTGTCACTCGTATGACTTTTAATGTGAATATATGTGTATAAACCTCAAATTACTGATATGGACAGCTATAGGGTACATCATGGCACTTATGACCGAAAGCATGTACGTTATTATTCTTTGTAATATATGAGTATGGTATAGCATTTACTATACCTTATGGTCCAAAAATAGCTAATCATATGATCATTGTGATTCATGGCTTATTTGATGCTTAACAATATTGACAATATGCAAGTAAATATTATGTCCATTAAATGGTGATTATGCGATGTATATATTTTGCCTCGGTAAATGTGCCATAAAATGCATAGTTTATGCTTGTAATATACATGTCGACATATAATACACTATATATGCAAAAAGATGATTTTTAAACTAAAAATGACCCTTGTTGTATATAAATCACTGCAGTTGGCATTTTTAGGATGTTAAACTCGAAATGGTTATGTTCCATATAACTTATGAGAAATGCATGTTATGAATCTTTAAAACCGAATTGATTATGAACATATATTAAATGTTATAATTTGAAATTTTATAAGTTAAAGTGATTGCACCACTAAGTGAAAGCTTAAAGCATTACTTGTTTGCAATGCATAGGTAATAGGGTAGTAGATTAGAGCCAAAGCTTCTAAATGCAAAAGACACGAAGATAACCCCTACATAGGTATTTTTGTAATAGTAGTTATGATGTAAATGTAATAATTGTAGTTAGTGTGCTCTTGTGATCCTGGAGGCGTTGGGTCTAATCTATATTTTGCAGTGGGGTTTTGTATTAAATTTATTAACTGTGGATTTTATTTCTATTTTCTCGCATGCTGTGTGATGATTGATGAATTGCATGTGAGAATATTGATTATGAGAGCCTAAGGCTTATTGTGATTATGTTGTGATTTGGAGGGTCAGAAGGACCCATGTGAGTAAGAGATGTATGTTACGAATGTATAAAAGTGTTTTTAAATAAGTAAAAATTTAGAAAAGT